>VXBA01001285.1:504244-514618 GCA_013399895.1 Serilophus lunatus
TGGGGGGGGGGTGGGGGGGGGGGGGGGGGGGGGGGGGGGGGGGGGTAACAATTCCAGGTGAGACCACCCCTTCTGTGCCAAATCCTGCCCATGTTCCTGCAGACACTGAGCACAGCCATGGGCACCCAGCTCAGGACTGTGCCCATTTCCTCTGTCACTGCCATAAGGACAGGGAATGATCCAGCTTCCAGGGCAGGCTGTGCTCAGAAAGGGCAGGATCACGTCAGCACTTGCACCATCAGGCTTTGAATTGAGGACAGACGACTGTAAGGAAGGGCTTTTCACTTTTACTGAGACTAACTCATCCTCCCTCCTGCTTTTCCGACCTGGGTTAAAAGCACCAATTCCCAAGTGGAACGCTTTAGGTATCACTTTGCATTCCTGTCACACCCGACCCATCAAGGGCTACTCAGCTCTTAAACAGCAGCAATTTTAGAGGGGGCACGAAAAAGCTTAATGCCACTGTGAAACAGTAAAAGCTGCTCAGGGAGGGGGAGGGAGAGACAGACAGACAGACAGACCAGGCCCTTCTTGGGGGCCATCTGGTCCCTCTGAACCCCCTTCCTGGCCCTGAGCAGGCAGAGCCTCACCCAGGGCCTGTGATGTTGCTGCCATGACCTGTTCCTGTTAAGGGTCAGGATGCCCAAAGGTATTTTGAAAAATCATGGAATGGTTTGGGCTGGAAGGGACCATAAAGATCATCCAGTTCCACCCCCTGCCCTGGGCAGGGACACCTCCCACTATCCCAGGTGGCTGCAACCTGGCCTTGGACACTTCCAGGGATGGGGCAGCCACAGCTTCTCTGGGCACCCTGTGCCAGGGCCTCCCCACCCTCACAGCCAACAATTCCTTCCAATATCCAATCTAAACCTATTGTTTAAGCTTAACAATGTCCTATCATTATCTGCCTATGTAGAAAGTTGCTCTCTCTCTCTTTTATAAGCCCCCTTTAAGCACTGAAGGGTCACAGTATTTGCTGGATTTACAGCTCTCCAGTGGCATCTCCCCACCAGACATATTTCCCATTTCACATGGCAGCTCCCAGCTGGCTCCATGCAGCTCCCAGGAACATTTAAGCCACTCAGCCCAAACTGCAGAGCTCTGGGAACAGTGTGAACTCTTCTGGAGCAGGCTGGGCTGAGCATCATGTCCCAGCAAAACAGATCCCAGATCATGCCTGGGCAGCACAGACATGGGACAGCCAAGAACAGGGGTAGATCACAGGACTCATGTCCCAGCCTGTTCTCATTGTGGGCATGGACAACACCTCACACTTTCTGGAGGTCAACAAGGTGAGATACCCTTAAGGATTGTGAATTAAAACTCACTGGGAGTCAAGGTAATACTTTTCTACTGAATATATAGCATTTCAGGGTCTGCAGAGGCACAGAAATTTGCTGGGCAGCAGCACAACCCTCCCTGTCAACCCAGCCCCAGCTCTCCTCGCCTCCCTGACTCCCAAAGGTGATTCAGAGGCTCCTGTTGCTTACCCAGGACTGTGCCCACGCTCCAGGAGCTGCTGCAGCCTCCCTCACTCAGAGTCTGCTGCTGGCTCTTCATCAGCTTGGCTGTGAAGGAGGGCATGGAGCTGAGAGCAGAGGTCAAGGCAGTGTCCAAACTCTCTGACAGCTTCTGCTCGTGGGACACCAGATCTGCAAAGGAGAGACAGAGATCAGATCTGCAAAGGGAAGCACAGAGACCAAATCTGCAAAGGGGAGAACAAGTTCTAGAAGTAGATGCTGGGAAAAAAAACTATGTGCCATGGAAAGGCTGCTTTGGCTCTGAATTAAGGGTTTTAAGAGCCCTGCATCTTGTTTTCTTGAGAGGTGTCTCTTCCCCACTGAGGTGCCTGCATAGGGATGGATCATCTCCTTTGGATCCCAAAGGTGAAAAGCTCCATAGATTTCAACCAAATATTCCTGTGTTGTCCCAGCTGAACGTGGATAGGATCACAGAATTGTTTAGGTTGAAAAAGCCCTCTAAGATCATTGATCCCAACCCTTCCCCAGCACTGCCAAGGCCACCCCTGCCCCCTGTCCCCAAGTGCCACATCCACAGGGATTTTAAATCCCTCCAGGGGAGGGGATCCACCCCTGCCCTGGGCAGCTGTGCCAGGGATGGACAACCCTTTCCATGAGAAATTTCCCCAATATCCAACCTGAACCTCCCCTGGCACAACTTGAGGCCGTTTCCTCTTCTCCTGTCACCTGTTTCCTGGGAGAAGAGCCTGATCCTCACCTGACTGCTCCCACCTGTCAGGGAGTTGTGGACATCTCCAGGTCTAAAAAAGGGAAAAAACCCAAGTAACCCAGAAACTTGTTTTCCCTGAAGCCTCGGGCGCTCCCATAGCCCTTTCCCTGAGGATCCCAGCTCAGCACTGCCAGCCTTGCTCTGTGCAGCTCACAGAGAACAGTTAACCCACTAAATAAAATCTGTGGGACTTGTTTTTCCCTCCCTGTCCCAGTTCTGAGCCAAAGGCCCAGGGCTGGACCCTCCCTTGTCCTGTTAATTAAGACTCAGCATCACGAGGATGTTGTCTGCATCACTCACTCTGTTAAATCCATCTCCCAGAGGAAGACCTTGGAATTAAGTGCTGCACATTTGCCCCAGCAATCCAGGCTGATGACACACTGCAGCACAGCTCCCTGGGCTCAGCACTCTGCTTTTATTTATGTACAGGCACAGCTCCCCCAGGAGCTCCAGGACCTCCAGGGCAGCCCTTAATCCTGTGGGCAAATCCCAGCAGGAGATATTACACATCTCTGCAACCAAAATAACTAATGACTCCCCCCCAAGCCAGGGAATGAGCTCTGGACTGAGGGATCAGAGCAGAAAGGTGCAGTCTGACTTCTCCCTATTCTTTCCACTAACACCAAACATGTATTTTCAACCAAAGAATTTGTTTAAAAATCAAAGCACCACCTGAGGTTTTTCCTCAAAAAATTATGGGGCAATTTAGGAGAAAGGTGGAGGCAGTGACAGGTCCCAGCAGTCACAAGTCCTGGGCCATCTTTTGAGATGTTTTAGACCACTAGGTCAGAGATGACAAGAAAACTGGACTTACCTGCCTGGAGATTAAACCCTGTGTGAGCACAAGACACTCACAAAACAGTATTTACATCCTCCTGCTCAGCCCAGGGCCTCACAGGAATGGCTGCTCCCTTCGACCTCATCTAAACTGAGTTACTAAAGCCATCTCTTTCCCACTTCCCAGCTTAAGTTCCCTTTCCACCTCTAGTGGGATCATTACCTTAAGCAGCAACTCAGGGTAAGGACACCAGAGAGGAGATCTCAGTGCTGCTGTGTGCAGTGGTTGTATCCATGGAATGGCTGCACAGCAGCTCCAACAGATTTCGGGAATTCCTCTGCCAACAAGGCAAAATGGTTCACAGAATCATGGAGTTGATAAGGTAGGAAAAGCCCTCTGAGATCATCCAACCATTCCCCAGCACTGCCAAGGCCACCGCTAAGCCAAATCCCCAAGTGCCACATCCACAGGGATTTGAAATCCCTCCAGGGATGGGGATCCACCACTGCCCTGGGCAGCTGTGCCAACATTTTCCATGAAGGAATTTTGCCAATATCCAACCTAAACTTCCCCTGGCACAACTTGAAGATGTTCCTCTCATCCTACCCCTTGCTCCCTGGGAGCAGAACCCAACTCCCACCCTGGTTCCACCCTCTTGTCAGGGAGCTGTTGGGAACAAGAAGATCCCCCCTGAGCCTCCTTTTCTCCAGATTTGGAGAACTTTTTGTATTCCCAGCAGTGCTGTTACCAGATCACTGAGCAGAGCAAGGATAAAAGGAAAACAGTGCCCATTTCCTCCATCTGTAGCCACAAGTCACATCCCTTGTCCAATTTAATCTCTGCCTGATTTTCTGCTTTAACCACCTTCAAACCCTGTGCCAGCCTCTCCCAGCCTGAGCTGTCCCTCCTCCCTGCTCTGGAGGCAGCACTGCCTGAAATTCCCTTGCTGTGGTTGGTTCCAAGCATGTCCCATTCCCTCTTTCCTCCCCACCTCCCTCCTCATGATCAGATCCACACAGCCAGCACTCCCTGTGCCATCACCTCAGCACCACCAGACGCTTCTTTTCCTGCTGTTCCAGGACATAACAAACCACCCTGGATAAAGGAACTTCAAACCAGCCCAGCAAGAAAAACATTGTCTCCACGTGGACAGGAAGGAGGAGAAAAGAAATCCAAACTAAAAGGGAAACATGGTGACCTGAGCAAACAAGAGGGCTGTGAAACAGACTGCACAGGTAACACCAGAGGTGAGTGTCATGACTGGGCTCCTCCACACCCACCGACAGCCAAATACAGCCTGGGAGCTTTCTAGAGGTGGGATGTGAAAACCACATCCAGATTTGCAAACCTATCCTGGGCTGGCAAGACACTGAAGAAACAGAGGTGACCCGAGGGAGCCACGATACCTGTGGAACAGTCCATCTGGATCAGATGGGAGTCACTGTCAGTTCTCATTTTTTTAGCACTGTTCTCTGAGGTAGACGAGACAAGTAAGTTTGTAGCAGAAAAATAGGGTGGCTGCACAGAGCTCTGATCCAGGCAGTCCATCTTCCTTTTCAGAGAAGACATGGTTACGGATGAGGGCACCAGGGTTTCTGAGGCGTGAGCCCTCCCCAGCAGGTTGGTGCCAGGGATGCTGTGCTGCAGGAGGAAGTGGTCTATCCTGGCCTTGAGGGTGGGGTGAGGTAGGGGCTGTGAGTGCTGGCTGAAGGCCACCCCAGTGAAGGGGTCGCTGGGAACCCTCCCCCAGGACGCCTCGCTCCGGTTGCATTTTTCCAAGGTGGTCTGGTCGACCACCTTCCCAGAGGGCAGGAGCATGGGGAAAGTCATGATCTCCAGAGTGATGGGGTCCAGGAATTCCTCAGGGATGTCTTGGACGACGTCCACCAGCCTGTGGAGGGCGTGCTGCTCGCCGTCGTTGGCGCCGAAGGGAACGCAGTCGCTCTCCATCGGCGTCCAGAGCTCTGGCTTGAGGCCACCAACATCCTGGGCCAGGAACTGGGAGGCCACCTGGAAGACCCCCTCAATGACCTCCTGAGGGCAGGACTTGGCGGGCTGTGCCCACACCTCCAGCCTCTTGATGCTCGGCGAGCCGCCCCCGGCCACGTGCGTGATGCAGACCTTCAGGTGGGACACGTTGCTGAGCGAGGCGGGGCCTTTGTTCCAGAGGTCTTGGGACACAGAGCCCGGGTAGGAGAAGACATTTTCCATCTGGTGGAAGGGAGGCCTCGGCTTGAAGCCTCTGTGGCCGAAAGTCACTTTGCTCTGGTTTTTTAGGACGGCTTTGCCCACCAGCGTGAAATTGTCCTTGTCGGGCGCAGGCTGCCCGGCCAGCCCTGAGAACGGCCCCTCGGGGCTCTGCCAAGAGGTTTTGTTGCTTGAGGTAGAGGTGTAAACTTCGAGGCCAGAGAAGGTCTGGTATCCCCCTGAAGAGATGTCGATGTTGATCCTGCAGATCTCGATGTTGAAGGGAAAGGAGATGGTGACGTGGACGGGGGGTTTGATGAAGTACTCGCTGCGGAAGCCGCGGTTCCTCCTGGCCAGGTCCTCGGAGATCAGGTTCTCCACCTCGTAGCCATCGGCCGAGATCTGCGTTCCAGGGGAAAAGGGGATTTAGTCTGCAGCAACAAAGTCAAAGGAAAGTAATTTCACAAGCACTCCTGTGGATTCCCAAGGTGACACCAAACAGGAGCCAAGGCTGTGCTTTACATACAGCCAAGACAAGGCAGCAGATCCCTGCTCCGAGGCAGAAGTGACCTATTCCCACCCTCCTCCAGCCATGTGCTCCCACTCTCCCTTCCTGCACTCTCTGCCACCTGCTCAGCCACGGGCAGAGCTGATTTAACTGCTGGGAGAGTGGAAAATTATGGATGGTTTGTGGCTTTGGCTGGGTCAGGAAAATAAATGGAGTGGCAGGGGGAGGCTGGGAGCACAGGATGTGTGGGCAGATGGGAGTCTCCCCTTTCAGTCTCCTTTTTAGATGGGACTTTCCTCTTTCTCCTTATGCCAGCTCATCCTGCTGTGGGGAAATGCACTTGGAATTGTAGTTACAGAATGCCACAGAAACCTCTGGAGGTCAGCCAGGACCAACCCTGCTCATCCCGAACCAGCTTGGGCCCCATGTCTCCCAAAACATCCAATCCCACCCTGCTCCTGGGAAGGCTGGCTGCACCTATTCCCTTTCCTGGAAGCCCTGAGGCCTAAGAAATCTGCAGCACTTGCTGAATGAATAAGTAAAACCAAGGAATATCTATTTATTCCACCTGTTGAATTAATTTTCTTGATCATGACCCTCACACCAAACCTCTGTGGCACAGCTTGGTCTCTGCACACACCACCTGGAGGGATGGTCACACCTCTACTGCTGCTTTTACAGCAAATCCAAGGCTGCCATGGATTTGGGGGTGAGCTGGTGTGGAAACTTGCAACCAAAAAATAGCTTTGAATTAAAACTGAGTTTCTTAAGAGATTATAATGTGCTGAGTGAAAACAGAAGTACTTGGAGAGCAACTTCAGCAAACCTTGGCAAGAGCTGTGTGTTCCACTGGACAAAGGGAAAGCTGGAATACTGCAGGGAAAAGGGATCTCAAGCCAAAGAACATACACCTGACTGCACAAAATATTGTCTGAGATCCTGCAAAATTAGGGCTTTTTCCTCCAACATTCAGCGTGTGCCACATCAGAGCAGGGGTGCTGATTATCCCAGAGGAGCAGTGAACCCTCCCACGTCACTTCCACCTAATCCCTCCACCCTTCCCGCTCCCTAAAAATCCCCCCATCCCTATTTTACCTTGTTGCAGTGAATCCTTGGCTTGAACTGTGGGAGACAGACGTTTATTACCATCTTGGCAGCTGCAAAGGGCCACTTTCAGAGCATCAGATTCAGCTTGTAAAAAAAAAATAAAAATAAAAAATTAAAAAGAAGGGTCATGAATGACCATTAACAGTGAAAGGATCTCATGTTTTGGAGCCTGGATGATTCACAGGTTTGGGAGCTCCTAAATGCAGCTCAGATCTGAGGCTAGGAGGTGAATCAAATAAAAACCCAGAGACTGGTGGAGACAAGTGGATTGAGAGGGAAAATAAAAAAATCACTTTACTATCAATGAGTGAACCCCTGGAGAAACATCAGAGAGAAAACAGCTGTTTTAACCCAAAACACATCAGCAATTAGATCTGGAAGTTTATCAAAGATGCAGGAGTTTTGTAGATGCAGGAAAGCACCAGCACAGCACGTGAGGCTGTTACAGGAGCTGGTGTGAGCCAAGATTAACCACAAATATTAATTATCAGTGTTAAATAACTCCAGGGGAACAGAAGGCATTGGAGATATCTGGGTCTGAATACCAACAGCTGATTTTTCTGAAGATGTTCATTAAAGAAACTCAAGTGAACACACCTTTTCCATTGAAAAAAAACACCCATGGCTGGAATTTGCTTTATCAGAGCCCTTTTAAGAGTGACATTAGGTGCTTTAACCTCACATTAACCCCAGTTTTAATATGCCACTGCCTTGGGCAGCCTCGAAAATCAGGAACTCGCTGTCTCCTTCAAGAACAAGCAGCTCTTTAATGATTTTTCAGCTGAAGTTGTTAGTTCAGCCCAGATGAAATTGGCCCTCTGGGGGCACGTGGGTGCTGCCATGGAAAGGCAGAGTTAATGGGCTGCATCTGAAAGGAGAGAGGTGGTTTTTGAGGCACAAATCCCATGTAGAAATGCCAACACAATATGGAATCCAAGCCTGCAGAGGGCAGAGCTTGCAGGTTGCAATCCCAGTGCTTGACCAAAGCAGATGTGAACCTAACAAGAGGCCAGGTGAGCAGCCCCTTCTATCCAAATATTTGGTCTGGAATGCACCAGGAGCAACTCCTGCTCCTCAACAGGGAACATCACAACAGGACAAGCACAAACCAACTCTCCTCCACTGCTGCTTTCTGAATCTGAGAGGCTTCCAGTAGGGAACTGTTCAAAGAGGCTTTAAAACTGGTCTGGCTTTTGGCACCCACATATTGTGGGGAAATCTGACAGTTTTAACTACAGGTTCTGCCTCAAAACTGCTCCTTTTGGTTAGTTTTGAACCAAAATGAATTTACCCAGTGGTAAATTCACTTGGCCCTCAGCACTGGGATTATGAAAAATGACAAATGAACTGCCTTTGCTCCCTTCCTTGGGAAGACTCTCCCTCTGTTCTCTCTCCTCACATCTTCTTCCTGGGCTGAAGCCTTTTCCTGCAGCATGAGGGACCCTGTATGGATATTCAGGTATATTTTATAGGGTTTTCTCCTACCTGTTTGTGACCCTGACAGACATGAAGGACTGTCCTCTTTACTTTTCTAGCAAAAAAAAAAAAAAAAAAGATCCAGCAAGGTCCTCTGTGATCTTGGACAAGGAATTTGAAAGCAATCTGTCTGGAGCTTGTCACCTTCCTGGTGTCCTACATATGATTCTGGAGCTGCTGCAGTACAGGATAGGCACCAAACTGAAGTTCTGGGTGCATGAAATTAATGCCTTGAGGTCAGAGCACCCCAGACCTCAGCCCCAGCTTCCACCTCACCACTCAGCACCCTTGTCCTGCTAAAGGAGAGACCCAGGCTGTGCCTCTCCCAAACACCACCGCTCCCACCCTCGCAGAGCCACCACCTCCATCCACTTCCATGTAGGGCAGGGAAAGAAGCAATCAGAGGAAAAAACCGTGTCACGAGCAGGTTTTATTCGTTAAGGAAGCACGTGAGGATCCAGGTACACAAGGAGAGCAGAACAAGCAAGGCCCAGAGCACCTGATCCAACGCTCAGAGTCCAGTTTAACCAGTACCCTGCCCCACTACGCAGCCCTGGTGAGCAGGGCCGGGTCGAACACTTTGTAGTGGAGGTAGCTGAGCTTCTCGGAGCGCGTGCGCCGGAGCAGAGGGAACCACTCCCAGAAGGGAAGCTCCACCACCACGTATCCCAGCTGCCGCAGCTGCCGCCGCTTCAGGCAGTGCAGCCCCAGGAGCCGCTTGGAGCCGTAGCAGTAGTGGTTCCTGTTGGACACCTGGAGAGCCAGCTTCACCTCCTGGGCCACTGGGAAGTGCTCTGATTCGGGCTCAGCTTGTGCCCTGTCCTCTCTCTTCTCACCAGGAGTCCTGGGTTTGTTTCTCACTTCCACAGGAGCCCCCTTTATGAGCCGGGACATTAAGTCGTCCGTTAGACTAACTCCGATGTCTCTGAGCTCCCTGGCTGCCACAGGACCTTTGGAGTTGAAGGGGATGGGATGTCCATCCGTGGACAAACGCACCTCCAGGTCGCTGGACCTCGTGTGTGGCAGGATCATGTGGTTCTTCACGTACTCGGGGCCTCCCAACATTGTTTCCAGGAGAGTTGTGGCTTCCACGATCTCGGGCCTGACGTAGATTTCCTGCTCTGCAAACTCCAAAGCCATCTCAGTGAACTCCTGGCAAAGCTGGGGTGGGAGGCGGCTGCCTCGGTAGGTTGGGCACTCGATTTCAACGCTCCTGCCAAGGGTGAACAGGTCCTTGCTGAGCCCATATTTACTGCCTCTGGTTTTCTGGAGGAACTCCTCCCTCAAGGCATAGTCTATGAGCTCCTCTGGGAAGCGTTTGACAAATGCCAGGCCGAGCAAAGCAGTAAGGAGATGCTCTGGAAACCTCCTAAATTCATGGAGTTTTCTATGGATCTGCTTTATCAGGCTGGAGTAAAACTCTTCCTCGTTGGGAGGTTCATAGTCCAGGCACCCAAAGGACCACAGGAACTTGGCAGCGTCTTTGCTCCGGCAGTAGGACACCTTGGAGGGCAACGCCATGGCTACAGCAGCCAGAACACCCTCGTCAAAAAAGTGCAAGGATGAATAGGTAAGAGTGATGTGCATGATTCCCTGGATGTTCACTGTAGGAATCCGAGGGGGAATCACCCTCCCGAGCTCCTTCAGGAGGGGCAGGTGGTCCATGCGGGTGTAGCGGAGCATTTTGAGCACGTTCACCAAGGCGTAAGTGCTTGTGTCCTCCATCTGCAGGGACACCCTGTCTGCAATTCTCCTCATGACGTGGTCAGAGATCCCACTGAGGGACTTGAAGAGCCCTAAGCAGATGGCACCCAGCTCCTCCAAGGTGAAGGAGTCCAAGTACTTCAGGATCGTGCTCTCCACCTTCTGCATCAAGTCCGCGGGTGACCTCCGGCCTTCCCCGATGATGTAAACGAGCTGGACAAACTGGGGCAAGGTGAGTTCCTTCCAGTGCAGGTTGGCAAAGCTGAACAAGATGCTCAGGTAGGAAGGCACGCTGCGCTCCAGGCAGCGCCAGCAATCCGCCACCAGCAGCAGCTGCTCCAGCTCCATGTCCCACACCCGCCGG
>VXBA01001292.1:14423-33037 GCA_013399895.1 Serilophus lunatus
AAAAAAAAAAGTGGATTGTAAGATAAATACAGCTTTGATAGATTTGATTTCTCTGCCACCTATCATTTTGCATATGTATGAGTATTTCTTGTACACTCCTCACGAGTTCTATAAAAAAGTTACTCAGCATTTGGATAGGAACAAGTTATGATGAGTAGTTCTTTTGCCAGCCTCTGAAAGCATGCTAGGAGGACCTCTCATGGTGTATAATACTGGTAAATACTCAAAAGCCATGATGTTTCCAACATAGATACTACAAACCCCAGATCCTTTGAGAAAGAAAGTGAATTAAGAGGTGAAATAAATAAATAAATAAATAAATTCTGCATCACCATTCACACCTGTCCTCATAGAAATTCCTCATCTCCCATCCCAAAAGGAGACTTACTGTTCCTCAAAATAGGAATAGTGAAAAAAAGAAACCAAAACAGCAACACTCAAACAGAAAACCAGGTGGATCTTTTCTGCCAATGTCTACTTCATGTAGAATAGTATACAAACAAGAAGGAGCTTAGAGCAAGATCTGTTCCGTTTTGCAGTTTTTCATAGGAAAATGCCACAAGAAAATGGCCTAAACATGTGGACTGTCTCCCTCTAGTTGCATAAGTCTCTGGTTTGGCTTCGATTCACCTTAAATATCCAGAAGAAATAAGAAGAGATGCACAGACTTTATAGTGGCTACTTTGTATATTTTTGTTTGTCCACTTGCTTGGAAATATTGCTCTCTGCTTCTACTCTATTCCTCATGGGAGGTGCTGCCCTTCCTTTGTTTTTCCACCAAACATTGAGGTTAGGCTCTACTCTTCAGTAGTGTCATTTTGGAAGCCCATAAGTGAGGCTCCAGCCACAAGAAAATGAAAAAGATTACATTGATACATACGTTTTCTTACTAAATAAGGAGAAAGAACTAACGTAGGGCTGCAAACTGGATTTGGCTGTGTAAGTGAACCATGTTTGATGTGAAACATATTTGCCAATTTTTTTTTCCCAGGAGAATCACAGTTTTCCTCATCTGACATCCAGGTTTCTCAGCAGAGGAACCATGTAATTATAATACTTCAGTCACTATTACAGTGACTCAGAGTTCTGGTCCCTCAAAGGTTTCCAGTGTGAATTCTGATCAGCCTTTTGCCTTTCACACTTGGCCACAGAGACTTGCCTGGGGCACCAAGGAGTAAATTTTTGTGCTTTCTTTCTGTAAGGATAGGTTTTGAAAAAGTTTTTGAAAGAGATGTGAAGGGATGCAAAGGGATGTAAGAGTGAAAAGGGGTCTGATTTTCATAGAATGACTAGTAATTCATCTTGAAATTCAGACCAACTTTGAAACCTGAGATTCAGATTAGATGTCTCTAAATACAGCTAAAAACTGACCATGTAATTGTATTCAGCTGACATCAATGGGTACAATGACATGATACTTCCTAAATATTCTTCCGTGTCAGAACAGATTCATCTCTGCATTGATGTTGTAAACTCCAAGTTCACAGGTGAATGAGAAGATCTATGTTTTTTCTTGAATGTAAGACAGGTTTATAGAAATCCCTGAAAGTCTGGCTTTTAGGAATAGTACGAAAGATGTAGAAAAATGAGTTCCTTCTCTGGCTTGCAGCCATCATCTAATTTTAGCTGCCATCTTCAAAGGCTATGCAATAGGGATTGCCTCTTCCCCAAAATGTGATTTCCCCAGCCTTGACCTAGACTGGACTAAGTTGCTATTCACTGCTAAATTTGCTTGCGTGCAGCTAAAGCCTGATAATCTTAGGTCTCAACTAAGCCAAAGCTCTTTAACTTGTTTTATTCTGCTAGGCCATATTAAAAAAACAAAACCAAACAAAGTAAAAACAAAACAAAGCTACAAACCAAGACAAACCAACAAGCCAGCTAACTATACCTTACAATTTGAGCAGAATTGGGTTAACGTTAGTTAACAGTCCATATGGTGAAAAAACGGTCGTTAATGTTTCAAGAGAAGATGGTACTCATGGATCCCCACTGAACCAATTTCCCTAAGTATGGAGTTCATGATGAAAAGGAGAAAAAGAAGATGCTAGTTGTTTTTATTTGCTTTTTGGGGGACTTAGTTACAGACAAAATTATATCTAATTCTCTTAAGTTCACTTTCCTGCACTATTTGGATATATGCTAAGTGCCTGTGGTGTGTAAGGTTCTTATATTAGTACCATCACACTGCTAAACAGCTGCTACCTTCCCTCCCAAACAGGAGTATATTTATAAGGGGAAGAAAGTCCTGATACTGCTCCCTTGCTGTCTCTGATTATTCGCACTTCCATACACATATGTGTGTGTATATATATATGTACACACACATACAGTTTTCAGTAGGATTCCTGACAGATTAATTTTATAAACATGTTTATATTACTTCTTACATAAAAAAGCTTTCTTAAACTCATGTTTGTAATACTTAAAAGAAAACTGAAAAATATAACTGAGACTGTGAAGTTATTATATATTTATAATTGCTTTTAGATGACTTTATTTTCTCCCATCTCACTTTTTCAACTTGCAGTTGCCCTCTTCAAACTGCGCTGAGCAAACTAGTCCATAAAAGCTGAAACTTACTTCTCAGAGTAAGAGTGTCTTCTAAAATGTGCAATAAGAAAATAAAAAAAGGCAAAAAAATAGTTGTGCCCTCCTTTTTTGGTTCTACTTTCCACCATTTTGGTTCTACTTCCATTTCTCACTGAGATCCAATAGGTCTTTCGTTTGAAATGTGGGAAGCAAATGGCTCATATTCCAGCAGCTGCCTTTTAGATTCTCATCTCTGCTCTGACCTTACTTTCTTGCCTCTGTTATTGGCATCAATCGTTGTTTAACGGAATGAGAAAGTTCCACAGTTAATTATTTGCCTGTCCAGTCCCCCTTTAAGCCTGTCTTCTAATAACATAACATAGGATCAGGCATCCATGTGAGTGTTAACTTTATTCCTCAGCTAAAATACTGTGCTTTATCTGACTGAGGTTGGGATTTCCAAGAAAGCCTAAGAGGGTTTGGTGGCTGAGTCTCACTGAGTTTCAACTGCCAGATCCTGTTAAAAAAAAAGCAAACAAAAATTAACAAAAAATCACATTTTAAACTTCATATTATGTGGAAATCTTTTGTTCTCAGGAAAAGAATATGTCCTTTAACAGCTAAGTGCAATTTAAGTTCTTGACTAAAATCATGGACCACTGAGGCCCTATTCTAAATGTTATTCTGCATACAGATAGTCCAAGACTGTGAAAAGCCAATAAAAGGAATAAATAGGACACAAGGACTGGAGAAAATGTTCATACTTGTTTTTCTAACTATTGCGTTAAAAGCAATGAAAGTCTGTTTCTCTTCTCTTCACCTTTAATAACTCTTCCTTCAAATAGCTAATGGACACTTTTAGAAAGGTTCCATAAGAAAAAGAGATGGCAACCATTGGAACAAAAGCAATTTTCCACATTCTGTATGTCTGATGTCTGGTAGGCATCCCTAAAAAGAGAACAGAGAGGACATTTGTGTCATTCAAAACTTTTGAAAAC
This sequence comes from Serilophus lunatus, assembly GCA_013399895.1. Classification (NCBI taxonomy): domain Eukaryota; kingdom Metazoa; phylum Chordata; class Aves; order Passeriformes; family Eurylaimidae; genus Serilophus; species Serilophus lunatus. Next base: position 17,954 of record VXBA01001292.1, read on the forward strand.
CAGGGTTCAGATAAATATATATCAATTGAATAAAGTCAGGTGATCAGATGCTCCCACTGTGCACATGTGTTTGTTGTTTGCTTTTATTTTTTAAGATGCATTGGACTCAGCTCTAAAGGTGGAATGTACATAAGGAATTTTAATTGCCACTCCTTCTCAAAAAACACATTCTTTAGCAAACCTGGCTTACTGGCAAGATTAACTTGATGTACAGACTTAAAAACAAAATACGATTTTCCAGAGTTCATCTTTGGAATATGCTTGGCAAGCATATTCCAAAATTTTCTTTCTTTTTTGGTCAGCATGCCACTGCTACCCCAGCAATTCCACCAGACCTGGGGAAGAATAAGCTTAAAAAATAGGCATAAGGCCAAAGAATGATATTTGGCCACTAGCCTGAATAGGAGTCAAAGCAAAGTCACCCTGTCCTGTGGGAGTTTTGGAAAGGGCTAAGAGTTTAAGCAGGACACATACTGTTAGTGACATAGGGGGAACTGATGGGGATGAGGGACAGAAGAGCTGGTTCCTTCCTGTTTTCCTTGATATGACTGTGGTTCCCCAGGGGAGGTGGGGACCAGGGCTGAAGTGACTCCTGAAGGTGGTGAGGCAGTGGCACAGAGAGCTGGATCTGGAGGAACTGTGCTCTTGGCACTCCAGAAAACACCTCGCTGGGCTCAGCAAGCAGCATTCTCCTCCTTCTTATTCTGACACGCATACTTGCTCTGATCAAGGGAAGTTTTGCCTATGTGGCTGTCTGGTCTATTTTCATAATGGTCTGAATCAATAATATTTTTATATCATGAGCTGTTCCAAAAAGGAAACAAATGTGCACTGGTGTAACTCCTAATACTGTATATTTTAGGATTAATGCCAGCCAACAGCAGCAGGGGAAGACTGTCAACCTTGAGAATGTGAAAAGAAATCATGTGCAGAAAGAAATTGCCTAGGTTTCGCTTGGTAGAAATAGGAATTTTACAAACCCAGGCATCTGCGTAGGCAGCATGAACAGCTAACTTCTGCTTGCACCTTTCTGAACCAGTGACAGCTGTGTACTAGGTAAGATCCACTAAGGTCTTGGTGTGCTTTGAGAAAACAAGATCATCCCAGATCAAGAACACATAAAAACATTTTGTCAGCTGCTTTATTAGGCCTCAGCTCCATCACCATTTTGTGGCATAGAGAGACTTGAGTGAGGGAGAGAAGTACAAGGAGGAACAGGGAAAAGCCATCCAATGATGGAAGTAGGAACCTCACAGAGTCTCCCATTCAGCATTTCTCCAGCAAGCTCATCTGTCCATCCACCTCGATCTGGAGTCAAACACCTGGTATGCGCCCTAGGGCAGTCAGTGCCCCTACACCTAACTGTGAGCAGGTGTTTCACTTTAAAGCTGCTTCCAGTTGGCAGCTGGGATTTTGATCAAGGGATTATGAACAGTTGTTTCACAGAAAGAGAGAAAACACTGCAGAGGCACAGGGACTGACCTTGATGTTATCATTGCTTTGCTGGCCCACCATATCCTCTGATGTAAATCATTGAGGCAGATGCGCACAACACTGACCTCTTTGTCCTGCCACCGACACCAACACTGCACTGGCAAACCTGAGCCTTATCCTTTATCCAGGTTTGGAAATGACTCCTAGGCCCCTCATAACCTCTTTTCCAGCCTGCCTTTTCCTGTCTTGCCTCATTTCTCCGTGATTATGTCACCCACTCCGCTCTACCCGTCTGTGTGCACAGCTGAGAAACAGCTGCAGAGGTGGAAACACTGCAGCCAGATGTTGCTGATAGAGCAAGGAGAGGAAAGGGAGAGGTGCTGAGCATCTGCCAAGACAGAAGCAGCACAGAGAAGCTCTATCAAAATGACACAATGAGAACTACGTGAACAAATGTCATTTAAACCTTTTAGATATGAACCCTGTTACCATAGGGGAGTGGCATTTTTCAAACTTTTTGTCGATAATTTCTACTTTCATCTGGAATTATCTACCCATTCATATTCATGCAACTGCATTTTGAGGCAAATTTGCAGTTTCTGAAGAACTCACTGGTCTTTAGCTACAACAGAACTTTGGGATGTTGGCCCCAGCTCCTCTTCCCTGGGACAAGAGTCTGGAAAATGTTAGTCCATCTTTTCAGACCTACAGTTTTCGTTAGCTCTGTGGTCATGAAGTGATCCCAGTGGTCTGCCTATCTGCCCATTAACTAGGTCACGGGAGCAAAGATGAGTTTGTGTGCTTTGTGCCAACTTACACATCTGCATTTACCTTAGCAGGATATCTGTCATTTATCACAATGGAGAAAGCAAGTACAGAGAATTGTTATCCTTCCTTGTAGCATATAATTAAGGTGAGATTTTTACTGTCAAACTAGATTGGTGAGTCAGACAAACATCAGCAAAAAATGTTTTAGTCCATAGGTGCAGGATCTGGCACATGCAGGTTCTACTTTGTCACTCACTGAACCTATAAAGCCAAGCCTGTTTTCCTACTTCCTGAGAGCAGTGTCTTGAATGCAAAGACAGTATTTTTATTATATGATATGTGATATTGTTACAACTGAGCTCAGCTGAGGCATTCTAGGAATTAAATCAATAGAAATCAATATTAATGTGAAGATCAGGAGAGAAGATGAGGAAGAGACAGCCTGAAGACTCTGATTGGTTTTTTTGCATGAATTCTTAGCGTATCTACTTGTTTTTGAAAAATTATAGCTAAACACTGTCTTCATTCATCTGTGGTTGTTACTGTCACTGTTTCTATAGTCCATTTTGTTTCCTGAGGGTTCAAAGACTGTATGTATCAAGCAGTATTTTCAATAATGTCAGACAGTGATGACAAAGTTGGAGAAGTATCCAGGAAGGGGTTTTTTTCTCCCTTGATTTTCAGAGACCTTATTCTTGTAAACTGAAGATAAGAAAAAATATCGAAGGAAGAATAAACATTTTCACTATTAAACGTTTTTCCCTCCAGTGAGACAGGTGTCTGTTGATGTAATAAATTAGTTATGCTTTAGGAGTTCAGACCATAAAATGTTTCCTTAAAGTTGTTGTTCTGGAGGATAATCCAAAAGAGATAGGAGTCCATAAAATGGCTTAAATACCTCTTCTAATATTCATACAATTGGTTCTTAGCACGTGGGTGACATTGTGGTAATGGTTTTGTATTTATACTCCTTCTTCTTCAGTATATGCTATATAATATGATCTCCTGTGTTTCATAGTTTTTAGTGAGCCTGGTTAAGTCCCAATGGTTGGTTGTGGAGAGGCACAGATGTAGGCATGGCTGGATATCAAGCTTGGTGCCTTGGTTGGAGAGGCAGGCTCAGCATTTTGCAGGAAGGCTGTGTGACTGCTAGCTGTTTCTTGGCTCGTGTTTTCATAGGCAACCCACCAGTCCTGTTGGTTTTACACCTCTGTCTTCCAGGATGCCAGGCACTTCTTTTCCAGAGATTCATAGCATCAGACTCATAGAATGGCTTGAGTTGGAAGGGAACAAAGATCACCTAGTTCCAAAATCCCAGCCATAGGCAGAGAGACCTTCCACTAGATCAGGTTGCTCAAAGCCCCATCCAATCAGGCCTTGAACGTTTAGAATAGAAAAGACCTTAAGATCTGGCAGGAAGTCTGGGGAAGACAATATGTGAGAAGCAATCAGTAGGAGTTCCTTCAGTTAGCAGCCCCCATGAAAAGGCTATCTAGACTCAAATTAAAAAAATGGCCCTGAGAAAAGGTAAGACTGAGTAACACAATGTTTGAAAAAGAATTTAGATTATTATCCAAGAGAAGAATACCAAATTCTGTTCAGATTAGATCAAACAGAAGAAAATATTTCACAGAAAAAGGATATTTTAAACATCCAAGGTTTTTTACCTTCATACATAAAGGACGCACCACAATGGTAGTTAAAGTTAACTAATTTTTTGAGGAAGGAGAGTTCCCCCTTCACATTCAGTTCCCCTTGCACTGTCCTTCTATCCAAAATGACAGTACTAGGTAAAATCACTTGGGATAAAGGGCCTATATTCTTGTATGGTTTTATATTTTTTTGTTGTGCTAATGAAGCTTTATATTATTATAGTGGTATGTGTCCTCCAGCATAGTTGCAGAAATACTTACAAAAGTTACATGTGTGTAGATAGATAGATAATTTATACAGATTACGCATATAGTTGGTATCCAGGCTCGAAACCTACAGATGACTTTGAAGATAACAAGAACAAGGCTATGTCTGTGCAAGGCTTCCCGCTTTATGGACACCCAAAGGAAAAGTAAATGTTAAAGAAAAAGGAGACATCCAAAAATCACAATGAAGTCAAAATGAAACATGTTTTAGGGAAATTTGGACATGAAACACTCAAGGGAAGAGATTTTTCTCCTGAACAGTTCTGCAAATTACTACTTGACACACCACCTCCCTTTCAAAATTACATCAATTAATCACTTAGTTTATCCTATAGCCTAAGGCAAAACTTGTTAAATAGAATATTTCAATACCTAAGATCTTGTATCTTATCTTTATAAAAAAGTGGTAAATCTTCTACACAATAGCCTACCAACTGTCAGTTCAGCTCCTGGGCTGCTGGGTAAGTCCAGTCAGGATGTCAGATGGGTAAGTCCAATCAGGAGGGGAGTGTTCAAGACTAACGCTGTTTGCAGAAGGCACTGTCAGGCTATATCTGTTGAAAACTACTGATGGATTTCAAAACATGAGTGAAAACGGCAAGCTGAGAAACTTCAGAGGAGACACGTTTATATTAAGTTTTACAAGCTTAAATTGAAACGTTTTTTTTCTTCCAGCAGTGCTGTTGTTCTACAACTCATATAGATTGATTGTTTTCTTCTTTCCCTTCCCTTGCATCAGCTTTTTCATCCTCATTCTTAGCACTTTTTAATAGCTTGAAGGTGAATATATATCTACAGCAAATCTACTCACTTATGGTTGTCACCCTTAAGAAGCTTGTAGTGTTGAGTTTTTTTCTTGAGTATCAGTCGACAATAGTCTAAGAACTTATAGTAAGTACTGACTTTGTAATATCGGGCAATATATGTATCCATCACAATGTAAGAGTTGATCTTCTGAATAACTCAGTATATTCCAGACCTATTTAGAAGAGATAAAAATCATGAATACTATCAATGGACGATTTTTTGTTATTCTGAACAAAATTGCTAAAGATTGACATTATTATTTGACACAGATTTACCTTGAAATCTGAAGTAAAGGATAGTAAAAGCTGACGTGGGCAAACATTAGCTTTACTGTTTCAACTACAATGCTAAGTGATGCCCCCCAAAACAGATATCAAATCATGTTCTTTAAAACAAGTTTAAACTAATTGCACTTGAATTATGCGGGAAATTTGTGAACAATTATTGCTTAATAAAAGAGAACATCTAGCGATTTCTGACCCCTAGTGCTCAATCTTTTCACTTGAAGAGCTCTTTTGAAGCAAAGAAAATTGCACGTTTCTTTTAAATGCAGAAATAGGGAATTACAACGTATTGGTATATCAGGGTTTTGTGTACCTGTAAGCTTATAAGTATATTCAGCCCATCCTGAATGAAGTGTTCATTGGCTTTTGTTCTGTCTTGAGACCTGACTGTTTCAAAGGAGAATTTTATGTAACTGTTCATTTCTCTTTGCAAGCTTTAATAGTCAACCATGCCTTATGTCTTCCTGTTTCCCTTACACAATACTGTAGATTTTTACTTCATGAGATTTTTCCAGAAAAAGGAAAAAAAATAAAGCAAACTCTGTAAGTCTTCACACAGCTTACATTTGTAGATGAACAGCAGTCTTCAGATACAAACAATGCAAACTTAAACTCCTGTATTTTATTTGCATTAGAGACATTGAACAGGAAAAAGGGCAGGGTGAAAAAAAAAAAAAAAAAGGAATAAAAATTGTCTCAGAACCGTGAGACAAAACGCAAGAACCTTACTGCTCTTTCATAATAACTTTATAGAGAAAATATTTCTCTTGCTTCTGTCACACTATTGAGAAGAATGTGTTATTCATCAGAAGCCTTTTGCAAACAGCTAGTTTGCTATTGAATATGTGGCTTTAATGTCATAGGGCAAGCATTTTAAGTTCAGGACCACCTAGGAATCCAGAAGAGGATTTTTAATCCAACAATTTCAAATCAGTAAATGATAAATTCAAGACCGCTTCATTTCTTTAGTTTTACTTTTTTCTTTCCATCAACTTTTTCTTTCTCTACCCTGAATCAAAAGTACTATTCAGACTGCATCCATATGTGAGCAATCACAGCTCGACACAGGGTACTAATAACACCTAGTCCAGCCATCTACTTTTAAGTTGGAGCATTGCCATTGATGTGTACTAGACATTGCTCTGGCTTATGTAAGTTGCATGTGAGCAGCAGTGGGCACCGCAGGAGAAGGAGCAGCGAGCCCCTGCACTGCGAGGCCAGCAGCAGTGCCAGGTTTCCAGCAAATGGAGCACAGCCATCTGAAAATGGAGTGAGGTCAGAGATCAACCCTCAGTCTGATTTCGCAAGTGGCTCTAATATGCTCCATAAGTATAGATCAGCAAAGAGAGTTTGAGTCAGACCTCAGATTAACATTTGTTTTCATTTTTCGGTGGCTTGAGAACACACAGGGGTCATTGAACTGCTCATGCTGATGCTATTTAGCATTCATGGTTTGAAGGAAAATAAAGTCCTAACCTCTGACCTTTCATTAGAGTAGAGCACACAGGGGGTTAGAGGTGAGGGGGAAGAAAAAGGAGGGGGGAAAAAAGTGTTTCTCTCCCTCAGAAAATAAGTGGCTCCTGTTCATGCCGTGGGTCTGGCTTGTCATTAGCACAGTACTGTATTTTCTAATAGGTAAAGTTATAATGTGCTGTGGTACAGTGAAGTACCACAGAAAATTAATTTTCCTTGAGCACAGCTGCAGTAGCCCCTTCCACAAGGAAGGGACTCTCCTTGAGAAGAAGTTTAACACTCCTTGAGAAGAACAACAACATGGCCTGTCAGGATGGGGGTCTGTGCTGAAGAGGGGCTCAAGTCCCAGACATGTAAGGTGTTCTGCTGATGACTCCAATGTCCCTCAATATCTCATTCTGAAATTATTTTCACTTTATTTACATTAACCACTTCCTAAGATATTTTTCTTTTTCTGTTTTTTTTTAAATTCCAAGAAAAATAAGTTGTTTTTATGACTCAGATACATGTGCTCCCTCTGAAAAAACATGGATTGTTTTCACCCAGCATTATTAAAATAAATACCATCCATAAATCTCAATCAACGCTATGTGAAGTTCACTGCTGTGTACTGGAATGAGGGAGTGGGCTTGTGCATCTTTCTCTTAAGCCAGCAGACAGACAGAAGGGATTTCAAAACACTTCACATGCACTACCCAGAGCACCTAACTATTTCAAGGAAAGGCCTGATTTTCCACTGAGTTTCCCAGTCTGATGTAAACTGTCCATAAACTACAGCTCCTGGCTCAAGCCTAGTGATATACTTGCTCTTTCCACGATTTAAATTGATGCACACGGTGCAAGGCAGTCCAAAGGATGTGAATAGACTGGCAGGCCAACAAAACAGCTGTGCATCTTATACTTCCTTCTATGGATGATCAGAAAAGTAAACCCACACCCCCAAAATATTTCAGTGCCTGAGGTTGGTGAGGCTAGCTCTGGAAAGGACTATCTTCTGAAACTTCCCCAGAGCTTGCCAAATCCCTTCTGCTCCCCTCTCCAATGAGAGCCTTCTGGGCCAGAAAGAGCAAATTCACTCTCCTCTGTACCTGGATGTAGTGAGACATTTAGGCACAACTCCAGGGAGACCAGGGCAGATACCCAAGGAAATTTAAACCTGCAACATGCTGCTAGAAATCCTTTGCCAAAATGAATCTTGCCTAAAACCCATCAGAATGCCATTCCTGATGGCTCCTGTAATATTTCAGAGTAGTTTCATGAAGAGCAGGAGTGTGTTTTCGAGGTTGGTTGAGTTTAGTGGGAGCTCAAAACCCCTATGAATTAGGCAGACACATGTAAATTGTGTTTGACAAAGGATATTTTGATAGAACTGTAGCTGGAACTTGCTGCCAAGCTCTTTAGAGGTAGGTAGATCCGTGCATGTTTCCCTGGGCTCAGTTAGACCTCTCTCCTTCTAGTCATGCAGTTATACTGAGTAATCAAGAAGTCTCATCCATGTTAAAGCACCCAGGCTGAATAGTTTAAAGAAACAGTGTATTTCTTATATAACTTGTCAGTTGCTACATTCAGGGTATTCCAATTTTAGAAGTTAAATTTTTCAGCTAAATATGTACGTTGAGTTTGTTAATAATATCATATTGTTTCCTTCCCTCTTTTAGTGGCCAATATAATAAGCCAATGGAGAAGAAATTTTGAAATCCGTATCTGAGTGGAACATGAAAATTTCACTCTGCCGTGGTCACACTGCTATATTGTGCAATCGTGAACAAAAGAAAACACTATGATTTATGTAACTATTCCCGCTGAGAATTGTGAATTATAAATGCAGAAATTAAATTCTCTGTTAGAATTGTTAAAGTCTACAGTTGGGTTATAGCACAGTTAAAAATTGCTGAGGTTGAATGAGGTAGGAAGAATTTTATTCTGCTGTTTTTCAAGCTGGTGAACTTGAGTTTGCACTGACTTTTATGAAATAATCAAGAAAGATTTGTAGAGACCTTCACCAAGAAATTAACTTTGTATTAGTGCAAATATTTGAAATGAAGTTTCCTCTCCCAGCTATTTCCTGAGCTGTAATGCAGAGAAGAGGAGACCTGTTGAAGGCTAAGATGTATTTGTGTAGGTATTTTGAGCAGATAATACACAGTGCAATTGCAATGCCTAAACAAATAATAGTGAAAGTTGTGGGTATTGTGATTGTGTACAAATTGTAAAATTGGATGTATACCAAGGAATTATTCTTAGCCTTCACCACGAGTTACTTTAGGTTGTAACTGAGATACTGATCAGCTCACTGTCAGGATATGGCTTCCTAGACTGAATTTCCGAGAATGCATGTGTGCTAACAGAGTTTAACTTGCTGTTGTCAAATCTTTCTAGGTACCATGGAGCAGGTATGTGGAGATATGAGAAGTCGATATTCATGAAAAATGCATGCTGCAAAGTGAAGAACAAATTGTGCAGCACTGTAAGGAGGGACTCTGTATAACCTTGCCTCTGGAGGAGGAAACATGAGAGAAGCTACAGATAAATGCCTCTGCAATGAGCATTGTCACTGGTTAATTCCTGTCTCCCCCATATACTTATTCTGTATCAGCTTTTCCTTCATGTATTCAGTTTTTGGTTATCATCTACATGAACCTAGGAAGCCACATCAATGCTACACTATATAGCTTATTTAGAGATGGCATAAAATACTATAAATGCAGACACAATTTTTTCCAAGGTCTGACCTCACTGTTAAAACACCAGACATGCTCTTAAGTGAGTTTCCAAAAACACTTTCTTGAGGTCAGTGGGTCTTTAGAGGGATTTATACTAGGGAAGGCTTTTCTGAATCACACCTGATTGTGAACTGTGAATAGTGTGAACTGTGAATAGCCTTCTCATTGTTTAGGGAAGGCAAATAGGCACAAATTCGGATCTGTGACTGAAAGAAGATGTATGTGGTAACAAATTCTGGACTAAAATACCTTTCTCTATCGCTTTGAGATTATTGCGAGTACCAGTTATATTATATTTACCGTGAACACAGAAACCGCTATCATAGTTCAATTTGAGCTATGTGAGAAAAGAAGTCAGAGGGACTGTTTTGGGGGGGTTTTGGCTTTTCTTTTTTTTTTCTTAGAGAAAAGCAAAACACAGGAATTTGGTCCAAATTTAAAATATTTGTCTTTATGAAAATAAAACATTTTTTTAAGACTAAAAAAGTCAGCTTATTTATATAGCTAAATGTAACTAGTAATTTAGAAAATATTAATATATAAAATAAATGTGTACAGGTACCTTACTTTTGAAAAGCTAATGGTTGTACCAATGCTGAAGAAGGTGCTTCCCTACACACCTGAGTGTATTTGCTACCTATTAACATATTCCTATGATAGAAAGTAAAAATTAAATCTTGAAAGCAGAAAGCAAGAATGATGGTGACTTCTACATGAAACAAGAACTTTTTTGTATGTGGCTTTCAAGGAGACATCCAGTGAGTTTTCAGCTCTACAATACAGATAAAAAAATTCATTTCTGGAAACAAGGATGAACATGTGCATCCTTTCTTAAGACAGAATTTCTGTCTGCCTGAGTCCTGACACAGTCTTTGCTGGTCCTTGGCTGGGTTCAGCAACCTTTTGACACACTCTGGCCTAATTTTATAACTGTAGTGTATTTTATCCCCTTTTTCTGAATAGTAAGGAACCATTAAACCTGACCTGCAGAAAGATGCTTGTGATCTTCAGAACTTAACTAAGTCAGGTTACCCACACTTGCACAGGCTGTCAGCCCCAGTGGGATAAACACTGTTTCTCAAATCTGGTCAGGATCCCATGTCTGTACCAGCCACAAAGCTAGCCTCAGGATTCTGTTTTATAAACTTCATTTTACAACATATCTGCTGTATTTTATCCTAATTTATTGGCCTAGATCTTTGATCCAATCCTATCCCTATCCCTAACCTTGCTACAGATGTAAAAATTTTGGAAATGTTGCTACTTTGAAAAGCAAATATTTTCCTTGGAAAGTATGGAGGGTGAGGGGATATTCAGAAAAAATATCCATGTAGGGAAAAATTGCAGTACCATTGTAAACATTACTTTAAACATTCTTTCACTGTTCATTCTGAGACACTGTATTTCATATGAAAGCCTTCTTTTTTTCTCCAACTTTTCCCTACCAGAACCAAGGAAAAAAAACCCTTCCAACACTAACTTTCTCTGTATGCATTCCCAAGGATTTTTTTTCCCAGCCTGAAATTTCTAAATATGTTTTAGGCCCTAACTTGCAAATTTGTAGATTGTATAAAATGTGAAAGTCTGAGTCACCTGAGGGAGTGGTTGTATCCGCAGTGTGCTAAGTCCATGGGAAGAAAATCCTTCCTTCCTGTGTAAATATGAGAAGAGTTCTCCTAGACATTTTCAAATCTGGAAAAAGACTAGTGTGGCCAAAAGCGTCCCTGGATTTCCCCTCCCAACTGTGTCAGCTTTTTTCTGGGTAGTTGCTGTTCCATCCTACCTACTTTCTTGCTCCCATCCTTAGACTAAGACCTGAGCAAGGCTCAGATATGACAGAGTTATTTGTCAAGAGGCATTAGGCTTGCCAGTCAATAACAAAGCTCTGCAGTTGGTAGGTGTTTGGGTAATGTAGGGGTGCATATTGGTAGGCACCCATCCATGCATTCACAACTGTATCCAGACTAATGTATCTAGGGAGCACAGCTCCCACATCCAACAGAAAACACTTCATTACCTGCTATTTAGGGCTCTACTGTGTTTTCCACAATGTCTCCCCAAATTGCCAGTATAATGCCTTACCTGATGACTGAGAGGCCTGATTTATGCAGCTGAGATGTGGACTCATGCTGCTGCTCCTGCTGCCTGAATGTTTTGCCGTGCTGTCAGGGGTTCATTATAATGAAGAGATACGGGACGGAACCTGTCAGCCTGCGGGCACGGTCTGTGCTGCAAGCCATAATGCATATGGCATGCTGGAAGCTGCCACCGGCAGAGTGATGGCTGCTCTCCCCAGCTCTGACATGCATACACACAAATGCACATATAGACATTTATATGAAATGGTAGTCAGCCCTATAGATAGGGGAGGAGAGAGAAGGATAAGAAGAAATATTTTGTATGTGGCAGAATGCAGCTTGCACTACCACGTGCTTAAATACTTCAGGCTTTCTAATAAAGCCTACTACAAAAAAAACAAAGCGTAGAACCTGAAAATGGCTTCTATCTTTATTTTATATATTATTTTGTGCTTTTGCTGAATCAACGTTTCTATTCTTCCAAAGCAAAACTGATTTATTGATTCAAGATTTTTGAAAGCGAAGTACTTTAACAACTGCATTAGAAAAGGGGGGAAAAAATAGCAGTGAACTACCTTCAAAACACTGCATGATGTTTCAAATGATTACAAATCTATCTTTCCTGCCTGGATTCCTTTTTCTACAGGGTTTACACATTTTGCTGGGAGATGTGTGGGCCAATAAATCAGCACGATCAATGTGCAGTCTGACTACTCAGACAATCAGCTGGGGAAGTGCAACCATGGGCAGGCAGCAACATCATGTTCAGAGGGGTGATGGGTCAGCACAGATCTTTGGGGTGGCTTTTGAGGCCTTGCCAGTGCATGGTAGCCAGAGGTTTGTATAATTGGCTATAGTATTTCATTAAGGTGCCAATCAAATCATTTGACCAGCAGTGAAGCTCTTTGTTGCCCTCTGCAGGGATGGGATTTGAGAACCTTATTCATCAGATATTAGAAAGAAAAAGAGAAAATGGAAAGGGAAAAAAAAATTAAAAAGGTAGTTCAAAGAGCCTTGAAAGAATATATATCCATGGTAGTAAATCTTGATACATTTCTGGTTCTCTAAGAGCTCTTCTATTGTTCAGTGATTTATATATCTAGTTGTATTTTTAAGAGCTGACATGTTTAATGCTTTAGAAAGGTAAGGCTTTTATGCTTAAGAAAAAGGGAAGTATGTGTCCCTTTCATAACTGATTTTTCTGTTCCTCTGGAGGAGATAGTGTGGTGGTTCCTGAAAATTAAATTAGTTACACATATGTGTCCAAAATGTATGTTATCGGTCATTAAGTTACTCATAATTGCTTCATTCCTGCTGCCCAAATAAAGATATTCGGTCTTGTGAAACTAGAAAAGGAAAGAAAAAACAACACCAACTTAAAAAAACAATACTGTCTGGAAGGAGGCTATAAGGAAGATTCTGATTCATTCTTCTTAAGGGATCACTAGAAACAGAAAGTATTTTATTTTGCTGTGTTATAGTTATTTTTACATTACTAAGTAGCTGAAAAAACTAAAAGGTAGAAGGAAAATCATTAAGTACAAAGCAAAAATAGAACCAGAGCTCCATTAGCAAAGTACCTTTCTCTGCTGTCTCAGCTTTTCAAGGCTGATAGGATGACAGCTTCTTGTTTAACTTTTCACAGATTTCTTTACAGGCATGTAACCCACGAACTTGTGACTGAGACATATACATTATACATGCATTCATAAATGAACATCGATCAGGTTTTAGAATACTTGAAGATGAACTCATGCTTCTAAGGTTCCACAAATATTAACATCATCTTGAAAAATCCTATATATTCAGATGTACCTAATGTTTTACAGGCTATTTCTGGATTCAGCCAAAGGTCTCAGAGTCATAGACTCTACATTGAATAAGGAGATCAGGTGGCTACCTTCAGGAGTTGAGGTAGAGATTTTATTTAGATTAATTGATCAGATGCTGTCTTTTCCATGTAACATCCTGCCTTGGAACATAAGGATGAAAAAGTATGATAAATAAAGGAAAAATATGATAAAAATATGAAAAAGCTTTGCCACCAGACTTTCAGTTTTTGTCAGATCCTATGTCCTGGCAGCTGAAAGCAGCACTCCCATTGTGTTCAGTGGAACTACTAGAAGAGTAGAAGAGAGATGCCAAGGATTTTAGATCTATATTTTGGGTTTGTGGCGAGTTTCAATGGATGAAGAGGATGAAAATGCTTTGGTGTTCACCGTAGCCAAGTCTATGCTGCAGATATACGTGTCCCCTGTGCTGCAGACAGGATACATCATTCTCTCACACTGTACATGCTCAGACTACTCTGACCAAAGTATTTCTCCTCTCCCACACATATTAAATGCTTCTCCCAGTCCTGCTTTGACCAAACCTTCAAAGTGCTCCCTGCTTTCCTGGGGGAGCAGAAGATATGATGGGAGCCTGGCAGCCTGATGCCTGTTGCTTTGAAGGAGTGGAGGGAGCTGTGTCTCTGCCTGGCAGGGAGACCACCACCAGCAGCAACCCTTCATCTCTATGATGGTTGTGAGTGAGTGTAGCTGAGCCATCTGGGTGTCACCTGCTTGGAACTGCTCTTCCTGGACTCCCCTGGGAAAAGAGAGCAAGCCAGGTGGAAGTGCTTTATTGGCCAGATGTGGCACATTCACTGCCAGTCAATACTGATGTATAAGAATGGGTGTCTTGCTCAGATCAGTGTCCCCTGCCCCTGTAGGTAGCTGAGGATGGACATGTGAAGAAGGTTACAAGAACAGGCATGGGTATAGCCATGCTTTCGTGGTATGATTTCCCCACCTGCCATGGCTCAGGGATGTCCTGAAACTTCAACCAAGCCTCTATGCTTGGTAGCCTTTTTTTTAACTTTTCTCCTGTTATCTTGTCTAATCACTTCCTGGAGCTCTGCAAGACTTTGGCATCTGCAGCATCCTGTGGTAATGAATTTCTATAATGTAATGGGTTAAAAAAAAAAGTACTTCCTTTTGGTTGTTTTAAATCTATCACCTGCTAATTTCCTTTGAGTCCCCTACCTCTGGTGTTGTGACAAGCTCAATCCTTGTGCACCTTCTCTGTGGTCTTGGTTACATAGACCTCTGTCTAGGTCCCTTCTGATTATTAACTCTTCCCTTTAGAAAAGCTGTCCCTTACCAGGTGGTATGGGCCTTGCAAATAGCTTTAGCCTCACTGATACAGAAAATGATTGATGCTTTAAATATCCAACAGGTGTTGCAACTTGTCTCTTAAATACTACTTTTTTTTTCTCTTTAGCAATTTAATCTCAGCAAATTTCATGTGGCATCAGTTGCAAGTCTTATCTTGAAATTTCTGCCAGCTGACTACAAATACATAACCATAACACAGCATATTTTACAATATGAAAAATATGAACATATATGTGATCTATTACTACTGTAGCTAATTTCTCTTACATTTAGCTCATCCTCAGTCACAATAACTCTTAATTAACATGAAAAAAATAATTTTGTTTCATATTTTTAATATGTGAAATAGCTTCAAAGATGAACATGCAGAAAACTGCAGTTGCATGAAGTATCTGCTGCAAGGGAACACTCTAAGCTTAGTGTCTTCCGTATTTTAAATC
>VXBA01001292.1:33090-103307 GCA_013399895.1 Serilophus lunatus
TGCTGCTCGGCCCCTAAAGTTGCCAGCTTGTCTGTTTCATGGCTTGGCAGGGCTCTGTCAGGAAATGTGCAAATTGCAGCTTGTGGGGACAGGGAAAAAACACAGAAATTAGACTAATGTGAAAGAAGAGCATCTAACCTCACAAAATCGGTTTTTAACCTGGAACTGCCAGGCCTGGTTAAGGAGAAGGATTGGTTTCATGTAACTTTAATCACATTTGAAGTAGTTAGCCTATTAAGCCTTGTTTACTCCATGATTCTATTAGCAGCTTTGATCCATGTCTGCAGCTCTTCCCCACATTAGGGGATATATAACGTGTGGCTGCACAAAAAGAAGTGTGAGGAAACTCTCTGCACAGTGCTGCGATAAAATAGACTCCTTGTGTGTGGTTCTGGGAGGCTGATGAAGCACTGCCCTACTCTGAGCATACATGCCCCTGGGAAAATGACAGCAATCTCTGGGAAAGAGGATTGGCTAAAGAAGTAGGCATTACTTGGCTGAGTATGGCAGTCACACCTCTTAAATAACCATTCAGGAAGAACAGACCTCAGTAAGCCAGTGGTTAGGGGAAGCAGGAGTATCCTGGGTTTAGTTGAGCAAGGACAGGAATAGATGAAATATTTTGATACTTCTGATGTCCCTTTCAATCAAAGCCTGGCAGGGCAGAGATATGGGAATCTGCAAAAGAAACCAGACTGAACTTTTGATCTAAAAAAAAAAAAATTTAAAAATTCATGTAATTTTCTTAGTCCAAACCCACAGGCTTCAACTTCATGAGGACACTCGTGTTTTTCCTTTTTTCTGTGGTTACACTGCCATGGTAGAATTGAAGGGTTCTGCTTATGCTAGGAAACCTCCAATTTAATACCTATTAAATACTCTATAGATGGTTTAAAAAGTTCTCTGGATTCAGATTGTATTGTTTCATGGTGATTATATTTATTTTCATTCTTTATCCAATCACTCAACAATCTGAAGTCTTTTACAACTATGCAAATGACTATCATGCTGTTCCCCTCAAAGTTTTGCAGGAGCCAAACAATCTAACTGCCAACCATTCCTCCTGTGTAATACAAGTATACATAATATAAGCACAACTCTGTAGCAGATAGTTACTTTACCAAATTCTGCTCTAATTTGCAGATCAGATTCTGTCCTGCCGACTTGAACAGACCCTGACACTGATGTCAAGAATAGGATTTTGTGGGGCAAGAGTTGTGGCAGAGCCAGGATCCTCTCTCATGTGTCCTTTTGGCTAAGAGCTAATGTTCAACTTCGTAGTTGATAAGGCATGTTACTATTCAAAGTGGGTAGGAGCTGATCCTGACATCCAAGAGCCTGTAGTTCTGTTTCTCAGTTACCTCATCTGTAACGTGGGTAAGTAATACTTATTAGCCAAACGTTCAAAGGCTTTGCTAATAAAAACCTTTCTCAGCTCAAGACTCTTCATCTTGGGTTCTGTCCTATCCACACCTCTTGCATGAAGTTATGAGTCTTCTGTCAAAAGGAATCAGGTCTTATATCTTGGGTAGCACTCCACAGTACTGTCTACTATTTTTGTCAGGAAATTCAAGAATGACCTTAATGTTCTCTATGCATTCATCTCTCTGTTGTCCTTCAGGTCTTTGTCTTGAATGCTCCTTGCTCTCCTTTTTGTTCTTGTGCCATTCCCATGATTTTGCTCTTTGTCTTGGTTTGTTTGCTTTTTATTGCAGGGCAGAGGCAGAGAAGGGGGAACAAGGGGAAAGAGGGGGAGGGAAGAGGGGTATTTGGGGGTTTCTTTTGTTTGGTTTTGATTTTGTTTTTAATTACTTCTGAACTGTAGGTTCACATGTGACATTCAAGGTCTGGGAGCTACTACTTCAGGATGGCAGGGAAAAGCTGGATCCGTGTGACAAGAGTGGATATCATGAATTCAGAATATGGATGGAAAGCTTACTCATCTGACTCTTGCCTTGAAGAAGAGATATCCCTAGGCGGACCCTTAAACTCCATCAGATGTTAACTTGCTCTTAAAGGGCTCTACTGAGCATACTCTACTCTCACAGAATTCCCATATGGCCTACTCCTCACCACCCTCATGACTGGAGTTTTTTGGTAGTATTGTTCACACAGGGAAAGCCAGGCTTCATTTTAGTCAATTTGAACAACTGATTACCATCAGCTTTACATTTCTTTTCTATGTCTATGAAGATTTTCCATCTGCTATGCTCCTACCTAGTTCATATGTGTGTTCAAAAGATGTTGGAGAGAATATTGATGTACTTTTTCTGGTAAAAGAAGCATAATGAAAAATCAGTAACATGGAGCTACCTCTGAGTTAGGTGTTTAGGGCGTGGCAGTGAACACGCAAATGTCAAATATTTGGAGAGTTTCTGAATACTTATTTATCTCTGAGGACCCAACAGAAAAACATTGAATTACTTTTTATGTAAAAAACCTAATTCAAACAAGTAGTTGGGTAAGTCTGATTTTGGTAAAAGTGAAATTTTTTGAAAAAATTTGTTCCTATAGTCTGTCAGAATTGGTCAGTTTTGCTATGGCTGTATTGCTTTACATGTAGCAGTCTATGTTCAGAAAATAAGTCTACTATCATAAAGCTGATTACATGCTCACAGTACATCTGATTGTAAAAGATCTTATCATGTTGTTTGGGGAATATACCTACTGGTATATTTGCCTTCCCAGCAGGACTCAAGAAGATGAACCCAGGCTCTTGACAGCACTGTGTAGCGTGGAGATGAAGCAATGGTCATAATTTAAAACAAGAGAGGAACAAAGTGTATATGAGGAGAAACCACTTCCCCATGAAGACAGTTAAGCAGTGGAGCAGAAGCCCAGGAAGACTGTGTAGTCTTCACCCTTAGAGGCTTTCATAACCCACCTGGATAAAACCTTGAGGAATCCAGTCTGGTCCTGCACCAGACTCCACTTCGGATAGAAATTTGGGTTAAAAACACCCAACGCCTGCCCCTTCCAGCCTAAGCAGGTCTGATTTTGTGATCCTGTGACTCTCAGACATGAAACCAAAGCATAGACAAATAAGGCATAGCAGCAAACACAGATTTTTGGCAAGTTTCATAAACCTCCCCTGGGTTAGAGCTCTTCACTCCTAGCACTCACTTTCTTCCGGGGAATTAGTCACAAAAGCAATCTACTGCAGTTGTTTCCCCAAACACAAATAAGAAGAATACTCATAATATTTCTCTTAAAATAAGCATTTAATTTGGCTCAAGTCCCTATAGTAAGTTTCTGTGTCTACTTGGGTATTCTTGTTTTCTGGTGTTCTTGGGCTTCCTTAAGCAGAACAGATCATTTGTCTTCCTGCTGAAGTGTCAAGTACTCAGAATTTACACTTCCTTTTGTTCTATTAGTGAAAAGGTACAGGAAGTAAAGCACAATCATTTGATATAACCTAACACTTGCAATTCTGTTATTGGCAGAGGGATGAGGATCTGGAGGAATTGAGAGGGCCCTTCCTGTCTCCCATCCTTATGACTTGCCATATGTGCTATTGATTTCTGGCAGGGAAGGGCCACAGGTAGCAAATTGAACATGGAGAGTACAGTTACAGAGCAAATACCAGAAATAGGTTAACAAGGAAACTCTTTTGTTGCAGATTTTGGAACATGTTTCCCATTCACTACCCAATCTTTCAAAAGGCTGGTCGCTGCTCAACACCTTTCATGTTGGCTTGTGAGCTCCCTCACCAGTGATCCATTTAACAGGACAACAGTTTTCTCACTCCCAAAGGAGTCACACAGACATGCTTCTAGTTAGACTACACTATCTTGTAGAGAGCACCAAGAGAGCTGCGTTACTCAAGTCTTTGTTTTACCTCAGTGGTAGAATCTTCTGGACTCTCTTCTGCTCAGTTAGATTCTACTTCAAAAGGCTGGATTTGGTGTGTGTGTGCACCTGCAAGCACAAGAAGCTTATTCTGCAACCACTCCGTGCTGGATACAAACATTTTTGTTCTATATTTTTTGTATGCGCGGACCAGTTGGCAAGTTTGTCGCAGTAAGTTAACATTGCTCATTTTCAGAATTGTATTTAAAATGAATGTGTCTTCCAGGGCCAGGTGCTGACACCCTTAGGGAGCACTCACGCACTACACTCCTCTTAAAAGTCTGTTTTAGTCAATGATAGAGTTGTTTAAAGAATGAGAGTCTACTCATTGTGAGTACATGAGTACCTGGCCTCAAGTTAGCAATAAATAGAGATAAAATATGATCAATCAGCTAACATGTTCCCTGCTTATATATGGTTTTTCATATTTTTTGAAAGAAAAAATTCTGTGTGTTCTAGTTACAGCTTTTATTTTTAATTGTTATCTTTTTATTTTTGCCTAATATTAAAAAGAAACGTTGTCTACTGTACACAGTATGCCTCGAATTTGTTAGATTTGAAGTCAGAAAGACTGATTTTTCACTCTTGTGATAGAAAACTGCCTTCTGCAACACAGAATTTGAGGCTTGACATATGATTTTCCTGATAGTCTAACCAAAATGTCCCACTGCATCTTCAGTTTTTGAAGTATGCAACTGCATCCCATTCTCCTCCCCAGGAATTCTTTTATCTATGTGTACAAGACATGAGTTGTTATAGATGACAACAAAGTGGAACATAGAGGTTAGTTTGCCAGATACTAGGCTGAATTTTTCCCTTCAATTGATAGTTTAAACTTTATGGAGCATAGGAAAACCTTGAGGCCCTGCAGCTTGCTCCTGCAGTTTAGAGAGTTGTCCCTAGTACATACTTGATATTCTGATGGCAGCTTTCTGTTGTTAGCAACACTGAGTGAAACTTAACTTTCTTATCCATATGCAGCCTGAAATGAAATCCTTTAAATGAATGAAGCCTTTTTTTTCTTCTCTCTTGCTTTAGAAGTGTAGCTTGCCATATAAATCCCATCCACCATTACAATTAAGTGGTCTCTATGTACATTGTATATGCAAGACAGAAGATGATTTTTCTAATGGAGCATGGAAAAGCTTCACAGAAAGCATCTTTCTGGTTTACAAAGGAATTTGATGTACAGGACCAAACCTGTCAGTTCTCGCTTATTTCAGCTAAAACTTGTTCACTTTCAAGCAGCTTTTTACAGCACACTGTCTCACTCCAGCGAGGAGAAAATTTTGCAGTGTGATTCAGTGAGACTTCTCACTCATTTAACTGTCATCACATGAGAATTCCTGTCTTGTGAACAGAGGTAACAAGAAGGTGCTGTTTGTGAGACCTCTCAGCTTTGTGAGCTTTTCTACATCCAGTGAATGATCAGAGAAAATTTTGCTTCAAGAGAGTCTCTGCTCTGAGCCAGCAGGACCTTCTCCATTTTCAGCAATGGGAAAAAACACTATATTCCAGCTGTAAAATAAGTACATTTGGAAGAAAACCTCCCAACAGTGGTGAAGGTCTGCAGCAGGTTAAGGTCAGAGAAAAGATGAATGGTTTTTCCTTTGTGAGTCCTGTGTCAGCTCTGCTGTCAATAAATGATGTCTTTTAAGCAAAATGTGCTTGAGTCTTTAAGTATTTAAGAGGAAAGAAAATATTTATCTATATAGTCCCTATTGTGTCTGGAAGAATTGTAGTTGGGTCCAATTCACCACCTAAAGAACCAAGTAATGAAATGGAAATTTAATCTGGGATAATAACATATATGATATGATATAAAGTACTACATAAGTCTGTTCAATAATAATAGTAAAAGAAAACATAAAACAAAAGGTAAAAGCAAGCTAGTTTTACAGAGCAATGCAATCAGTGGCCATATCTCCTAGTATCTCTGTTAAATATCCTCAACCTAACTGGCAATTCAGAAACCTGGCCTGTGTTATCCAAACTGCAATATATCCTACTACAGCTGTGAACTATGGCAGCCAGTTTTTCAATGGAGCTGTTACTGAACAAAGTCAAGCTCAGGAGTACAGATGCCATTTTTGCAGTTGCTATCTGTGCTGGTTTTGGCTGGGGTAGAAGTGAACTTTCTTCACAGTGGCTAGGATGGATCAGTGTTTTGGAACTCTCTGCTGAACACAGTGTCGATAACACAGAGATGTTTTTGTTATTACTGAGTCATGACTAAACAGAGCCAAGACCTTTTCTGCCTTTTGTACTGCTGTGCTGGCAAGGAGATTAGAGGCGTATGGGAGTTTGGGAGGAGACATAGCCAGGACAGGTGACCCAAACTGACCAAAGGAATATTCCATACTATGTGACAACGTGCTCAGTATATAAAATGGGAAAAAGAAGGAAAAAAGGGAGGACATTTACAGTGATGGCATTTGTGTTCCAAAGTTATGTGTAATGAGGCCCTGCTTTTCTGGAAAGGGCTGAACCATGCCTGTCTGTCCATGGGAAAGAGTGAATTAATTCTTTGGTGTTTCTGCTTGTGTGTGTGCAGCTTTTGCTTTCCCTATTAAATTGCCTTTATCTCAACCCACATTTCCTAGCTTTTCCCCTTCCGATTCTCTCCTTGATCCCACAGATAGGGGAGCGAGCAAGCAGCTGAGTGGGACTTAGTTGCTGACCGGAGTGAAACCACAACATCGTCTCAGGACTGCAGGCGATCTAAGCTGTAGAAGTGTGTACAGAAGTCCAAACAGTGGGAAACTGTACTCACCTGTCACCCACTGCTTAAAGATGCACAGATGACAATTGCAACTTGCAACAGCTCTTATTTTCGCTCTTGCTCTTTTACTCATTCTTGTTCTTCATGTAAAGAAATGTGTGTTCCTGAACCCTATGCTGTTCTTACAGAGAGGTAAATTTTTATGTTTTCTTCTCTCATTCTACTGCTTCTATGCTAAACTGGTCAGAATTTAACTTTAAGCGAGGCCTGTCAAGCAACGGTTAGGTCCTACTCTCTTCTTCTTTCATCAGTTAACTGGTTGTCTGTGCTTGTCATTTCAATGGGAACTGTGATTATGTTGGTTGGTTTTAGATGTTAAACAGAATATTTCTTTAGGAGAATACAGTCAAAAAGTATTTAGAGAAAAGAGGAAGAACTACGTGTGTGATCACAAATACAGTAAATAGGCACCTGTAAGAATGGCTGTATGCAGGGGAATGCTGTCATCTTCCCAGTGAGAAGGACCTTTATGCTCTGATGTGGAAGCTGAGAATTTATTCCATCATATTGAGAAATTACCCCAACCAAAATTTCAGTTATCAACATAATACGAGAAACATAATCAATCCTAGCCAGTAAATCCTGGTGTTTTGGGCAACACAAACTCTTCAGTATGTTAAAACACTATTGAACATTGTCATTGGGATAAGATTTGTGAGGCCTTTCATGATCAACCACTTTCTACTTAAATACCTCATGAACTACAGTCTGAGGAGTTACGATATGCCTGTTGATTAAGAGCAGTTATGTTTTAGACAGATTCCTACATGTTCTACAGTTGGAGCTTTGATACCTGAGCTATAACCCACATGGGAGTATAACTATAAGCTCTTCTTTCACAGATCAGATATGATGGATACCTGTATTCATACTTGCTTTCCTTTATATCTGATCATGTTACAGACCTCCAATTTGTGTGGTTTTTCTAAGTTACAACTAAGTACTTTTCTCCACAGCAGATTTTTCTTTCTTTTATCCAATTTTTAGTTTTTCACTTGTCAAATAACAACTACTTAGATAAATAAACATGATTTTTTTTGCCTGCTATTCTCTGTGAGGTAACAATAAAAAGTAGTGGTTAGAAAAACTAGACACTGATAGCTGTACATAATCTCAGACCAGAAAAAGTGCATTCTTTTGGCTGGCTGTAAAACACAAGTAAAAAGCCCTATCTTTTCAATTGTTATTACTTTTAAGCCCCAGATCAAGAGAAAGGAATAGCTTGATCTGTCCCAGACCTGGTCACTCTAGCATCAGTTTTCTGTGGCGCTGCAAGTGCAGGGCATCCACTATTTCTTCATTCAAGATTGCCAGAGATCAAAGAGCATATCCCATAAATCCTTCAGATGTGTATCTTCACCTGCAGATGTGTCATATTGATGATGTTGGCTGCCAGGACAAATTAGAGCAATGCTCATTTTACTCTACTTAAGAATTAAAAACACCACTTACTTTCAAGAATACCATTTCAGGAAAAGTAGTGCAAAACTTCTGTTGGAAGATTCAAGCTGTGCTCCTCTGCAGAAGTGCTTCTCCTCAACCCTGGCTTACAAATGATAATTTACCAGTTCAGCTTTTGGTGGGCAAAAGACAGTATCATTGCAGGACCATCTTGTATTGGAAAAGGCTCAGATGGTTTATAGGTCTGGCAACAAAAGCTTTGTGATGGGTGCCTGCTAAGCCGCCACTCTTGATAAGCTGGTCAGCAACTTGTGTTGAGTGTACTGGTGAACTTAATTCAGCTTAATTGTGTCTAATGTGCATTGCATTGTATCAGTCTCTTTCAACAGATAAAGGACTGAAGACACAGCAAATTAAACTGTTCTTCAGACCTACATATTTCCTGCTGTGCAGTCACTGAAGTATGTGCTGACAAACAAGTCTTACTATGAAGGACTTGTGTCCAGAGTAGGATTGTAAATTAGTTCTCCAGGGCTGTGCAGAATTGTCTTCCTCAGCTGAGCCAGTCTGATAAAAAGGTTAGAAAGCTTTGTGAGACAAGTCCTTGAAAGAGGGAGAGAAGAGCAAGAGAAAGCTGTACTCTGGGACTGGGAGCTGAGGAAGTCAGAACTGTAGAAGGCTGTTCAAGGGGATGGCTAAGTTCCAGACATGAAAGACAAACATGTCAAAGTTTTGGTGTCTCTTTGGTATTGTAGATTAAATTTAAACTGAAATAGTACTACATTGTAAGAAGGAAGTGCTTTTTTTGTGCTGATTGGCAATCTAAAACTGCTTGAAGCAGATTTCAGCACAGAGCGAGGGAGATGTGAGGTCACTCAGCGCAGTCCTTTGCAGTTTCAGGAAGCCACACTCTGTGGTCTCCCTCAGAAACACACCCTGTTCTGTCTCAAAGATAAGGGAAAATATGCCACTGTTCCGTGTGTGAAAATCTACATCTCTGGACACTGGTGACTAGAAACCTTCTCCTACTTCCCAGCATAGCTGCATCCATGGCTCCCTTTAACTTGTTTTTTCTGCTGCCAGGATTGTCTGATAACTACATCAGCTGCATGCATTTATCTTGAACTATTGTATTTCCTTAAAGCTTGTATTACGTTAGGCTAGCAGGCTTTGGTCTTTTAATCTTTCTTGCATTATAATCCTGCCATACTTGTGGTTGGTTGCATGAGCTTCTTTCATTCCCAATTTTGTTTTATAAATGTGGATTGTCAGAATACAGTGTACAATGCTCCTGAGAAGATGTTATCAACACCTTCAAAACGGATATCGATGGTTTCCTTATTCTTCCAGAGACAGTGGCCATGTATCTACAAGAGCCATTACATTCTCTCTTATAACAATGTTACAGTGTAACAATGTTACTGTAGTAGATGTGACTAACCTGGACATGAGTCTACCCTCACTGATTTTTCAGTTGATTTCATCTCATGAGAGATATTATCTAAATATTCATTATTAGTTCATAAAAAGCATGATTTTACACTTGTACTTCTACCTTCTCAGTCTGAAAGGTAAACAAGGTCTTCCCACTGTCTTCTATATTTACTGTATTAGGTAATGGCTAATTTTCACTCATTCATGGTCCTACTTCTGCATTGATAAGTAATAAAAATCAGTCCCAGACTTGTTCCCTGAGGAATTCCCCTTTTCAAACTACATCTCCTGAAGGGCAGTTGTGCATATCACCTCCCAGCTACATCTCCCAAAGTAATCAAACTCAGTTTGTAAGATGGCTGGAGACCTGGGGCAAGAGTAGAAGCCAGGGCAAGCCTGACATGGATCAGCACAGGGAGGCTTGCATGTGAGGTGGTCAAGATGGGGGATGCTGTGAAGAGCTTCACTCAGAGCAGACAGAGAAAGGCAGAGATGCAGAACCAGCATCTCAATAGCAAGCACCTTCTGCCACGTACAGCTCTTTCAACAGCATTAAAAAAAACTTGATCATGGGGGCATTGACCGCCTCACAGGGGAGACAGTGTTCCTTGCACTGGGGACTGCAGGAACACCAGGAGCATTGCTAGAGGACATACACCTCACCGCACAGGAATGTCTGGCAATTTTAAAAGTTTCCACAGAGACAGGTTTTCAGAACAGGTGCTGCTTTCTGCTGTTTGAGACCCAAACATTGCTGCATTGTGTTCTCAGAATGCAGCAGGGAACAAGTATGCATGTTTGCCTTATTCTCATTTTCCAAGAAGAAAATAGTGCCAAAATAAAAAAATGGTGAACAGTTAGGAAGATTTAAAAATATTTTTTAAATAATCTTTGGTTTTTTAAGCATCAGTGATAAATGTTTCATTTCTGTAAAAGCACATGCTCCCTTTCTCTTTTTGCATTTTTATTTTTTATAACAATTTTCCTTGAAGGAATTTATTACAATTACATGCAAATTAATAAATTTTTATTCTGTTTACAGAATTTTAATTTGTGTTAAAAAAATAAGAGAAACATATCCTATATCAAAATGCAGGCTGTCTGATTTGCATATTATTTAATCCCACCTTTAATCTCTCAGACCTGTTAAAGTTCACTATCAACCAAAGTTGTTCCATTTACCCAGGACAAATTTGTTTGAAATACAATCTTTAATTTCATCCCAGACTGCCGGAAAACATCCCTCTACATTGAAGAGGATTAAATGCAAGCTCTCCAAAGCCCTGTATAGCTATCAGCAACCCTAAAAAGCCTATCACTATAGTGTCTAGACATTGAGATAACTCTCCTGATGGAAGCAGATGGTAAAGACCTCTTCACATCATGGATTTCCATGAAAGATATAATGACACAAGGTTAAATTAACAGTCTCTTGGCACAGCTTTTCATAGAAAAAAAGACACTATCATATTTAGATACAGAAAACAGGAGGAAGTAAATGGTGGGGTTTTTTTAAATTCCAGGCTGAAAATTCATGATCCTGAGCCTGGATTGTAGCAAAAAATGGAGACCAGGAAAAAGAAAAAAGAGAGAAAGAAAAACCATGACAGGAATTCAAGAGTAGATTTACATCTGAGGAGATGAAATAAATGAAGCCAAAGAATCAAAAATTGATTAATAATCTAAGAAATAAACACATATGTGAATGTTTTTATTCCAGTGAAAAAATTCTTCCTGAACAGTGGATGCAAGAAGAGTCAGGCACTCATTTAAGACTGAGCAAGAATAAAATGTAAGGCCTTCATGAATCCATATGTGTACAAAGTAGAAAGATTAATAGACCTAGATCCTAAATATTCTGAAATTCGTTACTTACTCAAGGAAGGTTTGATAGACTCAAGCAGTTTGGCAGAGTGCAACTCTTGGGACTTTGTTCTTAAGTCCTCAGGTGAGCACAGTCCTCCAATCAGAATTCTCCTACATAAAGGAAAAAGACTGTCAAAAAAAAATCTATATTTTCCTCTTGAATGTTCTCAAACTACTGCTTATTCCATCAATCCTAGGCAGTTGGTTGGCTTTGTCCTCACCAATTTGAATGCACCATTGCTCAATGGGATGCCAAAAGCAACTTCCAATACAAAGCATATCTGTACATCTCTTCTGTGAGCAGGGCAGACTGTTGTACCATGAGGAAAACTGCATCTGATGCCCTTTAGACTTTCCTAAAACTTCATTTTGGAGTAGGAGAGATCCAGGTCAAAATAGTTTTGGAGAAGGACTTCTAGAAAATGACTAAACCTGAATAAAAAAGAATGATTTTTTTTAACCTGGCAAAATAAAGACACATGGGGTGATAGGACTTATTTAAATATCTTAGGAGGAGAGAGAGCTTCTGACAAGAATAATTTTTAAAATTAGGGACAATATTGACATGATAACAAGTAGAATGTAATTTTAAATACATGTAGCCTCTAAAAGGCCACCATATTAGAAAAATTCTACTAGTTATCAGAGGGATGCATGTGTTGGAACAGACTTCTACAAGGAGTAAAGCAACCTAAAAGATCCAGACTGACTTTATTTATTGATGAGAGACTTGCTGCTGTTATGCCAACATTGATATAGCTGGCATGTCTCACTGAAATATTTATTGTAATTTATTTTAAATTCCTCTAAAAGTCTATCACAGAATGCAATATATAAATTAAATAAAATAAATTTCCCTGGAGACCTTCCTTTCCAACAGCAAGGTATATAAAAACTGAGCATCAGGTGTTATTAGTTTGATGTAATATATTTTCAGAACACTCTGCTGCATAACTGAAGAGAGATGTTTTTGCCTCACACGGCAATTCTAAGGTTAAAGGAGCCTCCTTGCCTAATAGCAGAGCATCAGTCTGTTGACAGAGTGACTTCAGAGGCACAGACCTGTGAAACAATTGCTCTCATCCACTTTTCCTGTCTAGACTGACCTTCTCTACCCCTTCCCCTCAGTAAGCACAATACAGCTACACTTTGATTTTTTCTTAGCAATGCAAACATGTGGTTGGCTCCTTCAACACAGAAGACAGCACAAGTCTCATACTTACACTGACCAGACAGGAAGTCTTTGTGGGACAAAACCTGATGGCTCAAATTATTTGTGTTATTTACACAGAATAGAGGCTTACCTGAACTCAGAGCCATGATGCACTAAGCACTTTATGAACACATACAGCTTCACTCTAGAGTGAATAAATGAAAAGTAAAATAAATTTGTAAAAGTAAGAGTAAGATAAAAAGAAGAAATTAATTACTCAAACCATGCCCTGGATTAAGAAAAAAAAAATCTGAGAAATAATCAAAGAAACAAATTTCCATATCTGAACCTTATGCATTATGAAAATAATACTGATTTGGATGTGCAACGGTGTCTGGATGGTAATTAAGCAGAATCTACAGCTACATACATAAAATTGTTACCAGCCTTTATATAAATTTATAATTTATCAATTTATTTTAATTTTTACATTAGACTGGTAAAAAGCTCATGAAGTTGAACAAATTAATTAATAGGCAAAAGACTAGTTTAAAGCCTTTTTTAAATTATGCTATCCCAGCGTTCTCTTAGTTTACAAACTGTATCACCAGGACCATTATAAAAAAAGGCAAATAAGTAACAAAGGGCTTCTTTTTCCTTTATAATACAGAATGTAAGAGGGGAAAAGACAGCCAATGTTTTAGGACCTTTAAGATAAAATTAGTTAATAAAACAAAGATACAAGATGCTCCATAAAACCGAATGCATTGAAAGAAAGTGTCCCTTTCTCTAGTTTCTGGAATAACTAAGTTGTCTATTAACAGCACAGAAATAGTATGTAAGTAGAGCATGCTTAGGCAAAATGATATAGCATGGGAAATAAAAAAACCCCACATTTAATCCAGTGCCACATTCAGAAAAGTCTAAATCAAAATAAATCCCCCCAAAATCCTCATGGGATACTAAGAAAATGACTGATAGTGTTTGCTGGACCGCCACATGCCAGTTATGCCTGTGTATGAGAGGAGTTTGCTCTGGAGAATCTGTGTGGTTGCATTTTCTGCAACCTTACTGTCACATGGATTTACCCCTTTTGGTGAAACAGAAGTAGCAAATTTTTGCCTTTGTGTGGTTCTTGCAATTTCCTCATATTGCATCAAGAAATAATGTGGACAGGGAGGAAATTGGCAGCATGAGGAATGCAAGCCTATACGCACTAATGTGGAAAGGAAGACAACAGCCCAGTACATTTTTTTCTCTCAGGATAAAAAAGACGGTTACAAAGATCTGGGGATAGGATAATAAAGGGAACATCCCTTCAAAGCATGCCAATAGAAGTGAGCTATTTCAAAAGAGACATGTGGTAGGGAGGAGAGGAAACAGCCGCGAGATGGGTAACAAATCAACAAAAGACAGACTTTGGAAATTTACTGCTTTCCCTAATGGCAGACACTTGCCAGTCATGGATTGGAAATGAGAGTAACTCACATCAGGAAATCATCTCTCCATCTGCGCAGTTAGCACTCGTATGTAAGGACGCAGGTACGTGACAGGAGCTTAATGGGTGGGACTATCATCAGCTGGGCTTAGAACAAAGACCTTAGCATCTCTGGAGGTACTGAGACTATGTTTCTGCAAGTGCTGCAGAAATAGTTAAGTTCAGAATGTTCCTCACAGATGATTCACCTCACAGGTGACAGATACTCAAGGTGAAAGAATGCAAACACAGGGCACAGCTGAGACATCAATAGTGAAGAATACCATATGCAAGAGGGCACACTGCAGTGATAATCTTATCATTTCCCTTTCCAAGGAAACGGATGAGACTTTACAAAGATTGTACTACAGCTTTTCTTAATTTCTTCTCCTCCAGTTAACCTCCATTTCTATATTGTACTATGTACATACGATGATTTCTTTAAGCAAGCTTGCTTTGGTAGATGAAGAACTTGCTTGCTCACACTCTCCTTCACAGGTTATGGCCTTGTAAAGTTCCATAGTGTCATTTAGGACAGATGCTGAAAGCTCAGCATTAGGGAGAATTTTAGGTGAAAGTGGTGGGATGAAACGGAAGGCTTGATAACAAGGAAAAACTGCGTCTATATCCAGAGCACAACAAATTTTACCCTGGGTGGGAAGGAGGAGGGGAGACTGTGAGACCTTGGACAAGCTGTGCTGACTGTCTTAGCACAGGGTGCTACCTCTCATATCATCTTTAGAAACGTTCTCCACTGTTTGTGGTGCACTAAGATGGCTGTACAGGGAGAGCTTTGACAGAACTCTATTTCCCTACTATACTGTTGGAAAGAAGGGTGAGTAAGAAGGGGCAGGGAGTGGGTGGTGGAGAAATGGAACAGAAATCTTGTAAATGCTCTCTCACAACTGTAAAAATTGTATGTAATTTGATCATTTCTGAAGATTTTTCTAATATCTAAATAGGGGGATAATCTTCAGCTCAGCATAAAATATTTGAAGGGATTAGCTATCCTTGCCGGTCAGACAGACAGCAACAATTCACACTTCACAAGTCTCCCAGTAGCTAGTCTTTAATAACTTCAGTAAGGTTAATAATTATCCTATAAAATTACCTGACAGTTGAATAGGCAACCGGTTTTACTGCCTGGAGGTGACTGTTAAACAATCTCTGTCTATTGGCAAACAGCCCTGCACATATACCCTTGCAAACCCCTACCCCACGATGGGTACATGAAATTGCATGGCACATTCAACACATTGATTGGTTATTTTTTGTACCCTGAATGTGTTCATCACCTCAGATGCCAGAAGATGTATGAAGTGTGTTCTCCAAGACAATGTCCACTCCATCTTTGCACTATAAGCAGAAATAGGTCATTGGTACCTGTGACTGTCACAGGCAGATGAGATCAAAAGCTGTAAGCCTGGGCTTTAAACCATAGCCATAAGGAAGATAGCTATCATTGCTGCTTTAGGTATCTCTATGTTATTTCATAGTTCAAAACTTGATTTTGACACATCCCAGCTGTGAGCATACACTGTGTTGTTCAATCTTGATCACGTTGCTTCAGAAGCCAATGGCAAGGCCATTTGGTGAGAAAGTGCATGGGATTTTCTAGACAGATAGGATATTATCTAGACAATTATTTTATTTGAGAAGTTTGGGCATATCCCGAAAGAGACATTAATTATTAGTGATGGTGTTACTGACACTGGTTTGCTTTATGAGTTAGGGAGAACATGATTTGATTTTGAATAAATTGGCCAGTGTTGCTCAAGCAGGTAGTAAATTCCCCACACCTCGAGTAGTCAAACCATGAATGAGGTTAGCTCATATATTCCATAGGCTGAAATCCGAGTGTATTGATTTTCCAGTCTTCATTATTGCATGGATATTTCTGATCACCACAGGCTCTTTCCACATTCAGCTATCTCTGAAACATTTGATCTCTCAGCATCAGAGAATGTTAGGGCCTGACCTTTCCACAAGAGGAATCAAGCTAATAAGTCATCTCAGTTTTGCTGTTTGTGGCTTCCTCACCACATTCAATTTCTAGATTTAGCATCATCATTTCAGTGCACTCAAAAGAACAGAAGAGAAAAAAATTCCAGTAAACTTCATAATTTCTGACAACCCAGTGGGAAAAATCTGCCTGCAGGGTATAATAGCTGATGGCAGCACAGACTCACAACAAGAATAAAAAATAAACTAGTTCTCAGTATATTTGCTATATTTTGTTGTTTCTGCTGAACATTTATGAAGGGCCTACTTACTAATTTGATTCTCAAACTTGTAGGCAATATGGCAATAATGTGTGGTACATCCCTGTGCTCATGGAAGTCCTGGTCCAAGATTATATACAAGGGATGAAGTGTAGCCTTAAGGTGTTGGCTGATGTTATGATATTCCTTTGAGAAGACTTAGCTACAAACAGGAGTGAAAACATATTTTAATCTGGAGCTGCATATGAAAATACAGTGTTTGGAGGAATTTTGAATTCAAACTTTTTATTTGGATTTAGCCCCAATTTTTAATATCAGGCGATAAAAAGGGTCCTGTGACTGTGTTTTTGTGACATGGATAAGTAAGAATTCAACAATATTAGTCTACAAATTTGCCTAGTCTACAAGCCCTCTACAGGGTTTGAGTGCTCAAGGGTTCTCACTTAAGGGTTAGTTGCACTGGTACAACTAAACATTTATGTATTTCCCTTGTAATTCTTCACATATATGAAGACAAGCTCCTAGATCAGTGATGGCCAAATGTGAATCAACGAAATAGTGTATGAGTGTCGTTGTGCATAGAGACAGTCCCATTTTGAAAATTTTCATCTGAGAATTAATTTCCTTTCTATTATTTATTTAGCTTGGAGATTTTTTCTGTCTGCTGAAGATACATTTTAGTAGTTCTTCTGACTACTACATTCCTGGTAGAAGCTTTTTTCCTCACACAAAGATTTTTCTTGTTCAAAAGTGCTTGAAAGAGAATTTCAACATTACATGTGCAGTATGAATGTGTAAGGATGTTAGCTGCCTACAAAGGAACTCCAGTATTCTGTAGAATTATGGAAATAGGCAGGTTAGCTGCTATTCCTAGCTTTCTAGGTAGTCTGTTGTGTGATCAAAGGAAAGTCCACTTAAAATCTTTCTTCCTCAGTTGACTTACAAGAGATGAAGAAGGATGTCTATTTTTCTGAGGCTGTGCAAGCAAGCATCCAGGAAATGCATGATAAAACCTCCACTATGAAAAGTTTCTGATCTGGATTTTATCTATATTGTCATCAGAAACCTCAAAACTTAACAATTTTGAGCCTTCCAAGACCCAAATATTATTCTGGCCTAAGAGAAGTATGGCCAGTGCAAACCAAGCCCTAAGGGAATACTACATTTTGGCTTTGTACCGTCATAGAATAGGTCAAGGCAGACGTTGTAATCACAGATATTTCTTCCTAAGGGAATGAACCAACAGGGGATTTGGGCCCCAGGCTGAAAACACCCAGTGCATTCAACAATCTTTAAAAAATGTACTGCTTGTCGCCCCTCGCTACTTAATTTAAAAGAATGTCAGGCATTTCTGAAAAGACAGTGAATGAGTTGTCAAATGTAACAAAGAGAGAAAATAATTTCAGAAAGAAAGAAAGTCTATGTAAATTATAATACCCATCCTCTTCCACACTAAACCAGAGCTATGATAATTTTAAGTGATTTTTCTATGGCATTTTAAAATGAAGTGTGATTCTCTTGTTCATTCTCTGGCAATATGCCCTGAAAAATTCCAGTAAGTGTTTTCAATTACATGCCAGTCCCAATAGGATCTCAGTAAGAGGTTTTAAAAAGGTATCTTATCTAGTACATTATCTACTGCAATTTAAATTCTATCAATGTTGCAATAAATAAATTAAGTAATACAAAAAAAAGGTCTTGTAGCTTTGAATCAATACACTGCATAGCACCTGATGAGATACACATAGGTACTCTTCTGCTTAAATAAAGGTTTCAGGACTTGGCACCAGAGCAAGTTTTTTATCTCATTTTGTCTCGTTTCCACCACCTTATATCAAAGTCTAATTCAGGAATAAAAACAAAATGAAAGCTAAACTACATTATTATTTCTGAAAGCTTGGATGAGTGTATTCTTGAAACATATGGAGGTACATTATCTTCATTATGACACAAATTACTGCTCAAAGGCTGAGTTGGAAGAGGCTGCTAAGACAAGCAACTAACAGCACGCTGCTTGGCTTTGTTGTGCAGCACCAAAGTAGGAGTGTGCACACATACTAATGTGCTGGCCACTGCTATTGCTACCAGTGAAGCTGATCATATTGCTCATTCTAGATAATTCATTGGACAAGTTCATCATACTCCTTTAAACACTTGACTTAAACACCTGAGCAGGTACTTCACTTTACTGACATAATGTCTCATACTCAGCAAAGGAAACCTCTTTATCAAGGTAAACTGTTTTTACTTCTTATTCCAAACTGCTCACGACAACCATGGTGTTTAGCCGAACTAGGTGTTTGGTGTCACCGACGTGTAAAAGAGAGGTATGGAAAAGCTCAAGCAGTACAACATGGCATTACTTTTGCCCTCTCACTTGATGGCTTGAATATTAAGCATCAATAAGATTTCCCCCTAGAATGCTTATTTTTAAATTCCTTTAGTAATCTTGCACAGAGATGGTGGGAACAAAGCCAACCCATTTTGAGATAGGATTTAATAGTTTATGAATGTAATTGCCTGATATAGTGGTGCTAGGCATGTTGACTCTTCAGTCACTTTCTGGGCCCACAACTTATGTCTGTATCAGGACCTTAGGATCAATTTACCCTTCTCCATCTTTCTCGTGGACTGACTATGATCCTTCAAATCCCATCCTCACAACACTCTGTCCTGGGAGCTCCTTAACCTTCACAGTGAGAAGCTGTGAAAAACCATCATTGTATTCATATTTGATGACAGGCTGCCTGTTGAGAAATGAAGGTAAAGAAAGGAGAGCTCCATCACTGTCCAATTTGCTTTGTTGCTAGCTTCTTAGCTTCATATCGTATTTTAACAGAGATTTATAACATACTGACTGGCTTAGGCCCCAGGGTTTCTGGAAGTAAAGAGTTAGGGGAGGGAACAAAAGCTGCTAATAAAAATGTAACATTACATTATGGTAATTAGCATGAAATGTGAAGATTTTTATAAATTGCTTATCTGTTTTAATTATTCTTGAGACATCTGTAATATTAATGCATGGATAAAGAACAGTTAATTGGAAAATAAATGAGAGATCTAAATGTATTTTCCCCCCCTGTGTATATAAAGGGAAGCCTGGATATTAAACCTTGAATTTCCAAATTCTTTTTGTTATATTGTAGAAATATACAAATTAATCAAATATTTATTATATAAAACAAGCCTTGACAAATCCCAATTCTGATGGATTAACTAGTAAAGGAGTCCTAATGCTGAGAAACTGGTGCAGTTTGCTACATTTTTTTAAAGAATTTTTTTGTCACCACCATCATCAGCAAAATCTGTAAATTTTCCCCGAGTGAAATTTCCCTTATTTTCTTCTACCTTTCACAGATGTGATTCTGCCATAAAGACAACAGCATCTTTCAAGCATGAACAAAATGACTGTAGGATGACAGTGATTTTCCATTAAGTCTTCTTGGAAGCTACCACAAAGCAAAACTATATGTATGATCCCAATGCTTGCATATATTAATGTTTTATGTACGTACACGCATGCTTCATCTTTGATGAATAAAGGCAAAAAACAATTAACCATTTGAGTAACCAGAGAGATAAAACTGAAAAATCTGAGGAGAAGAAAACCTGAGAAATGTAGCAGATAGAGAGATAAACATCTTTAAATCAAAAGCAGGACTTAAGAGTTTCTGCTCTGCTGCAGTTTCATGTTTATTAAAAGGATTTATCCTAGAATCATCAAGGCTGGGGCCACTAGCTGTTCATTTCTCCTCCATTTATCTTATTGATTTCCAAGTTATGGGGATTACAAAATCCAGTCATGCAAACCCCCCTCCAAAGCGTTTTGCAGACTTCATAAAAAATACATTCTGCAAACACCACAGAGTTCACTCTTCCTTCTCTCCTACTTTCAACCCTTCCTGCCTCTCTAATTTTTCTTTCAACATAATGAGTGCACAGCTGATGTTAATCAGGCAACGTCTGTCTTACATAAACTCTAATATTTTTTCCGTGAATTTCGTCTTTTTCTTTTTCTTTTTTTCTGGTCAGGGTTGGGAGGGTAATATAGAGAAATACCTCAGAAAAGCAGTGAGATTAACACATAGATTAATGTATATACTTCGGTATGTGGAGCCTTTTAACTGCAGGATGTATAATTGCCAATCACACAAGTGCAAGTTCTGCCTTCTGAGTGACATATTCCTGAGCTTTTTTTCTAGAAATAGTTTTTTTCCTAGGTCATTTTATAGAAGCAGAACAATCACCGTGACTTAACTAGTCTTAAAAGAACCAGTTAGACATAACACATACATATAAATATATGCATACATACCGTATTTGGAATCAGTGAGGTCATACTGGTTAATGTTGAAATGTGAGTTTCTCCTGTGCTTCCCTATTTATGTCTCAGCTGTAACACAAGGACTTGCCTTCAGTAAGACTAATGTAGTTTGTCCTCAGCACGCCCTGCTTATTTGAGGCCAAATACACCAATGTAGATGTTTCCCTGTTGACATCAGCATGAGGTTACAATAATTTCACCCCAACTGTAGGGACCAGTGAAATCAGTAGATCAGTTTCAGACCCTGCTAGGAGGAGGGACATGAGAGTATCGGAAAGGACAGAGTAGCAATGGAGTCATGTCTGGCTTTTGCAGAGACCTTGCTGGGCCTTGATGGGAGAAATAGGGACATGTAGAGAAGAATGAGCTTGGGAAAGATTCATGCCTTTACTGAAGAACCAGGGGAAGCCAAATGTCAAACGTGCTCTCTGGTGCTTAAGCTTAGAATTTTATGGCATGGTGACAATTTTATGTAGCAGGTATTCTGGATTTTTTTGTTTAAGCACCAAATTCTGGTTATTTTTATTATTGTTTTTTTCTTTTGCTTAATAGAGTAATTTATGTTGTGAACTAACACCAAGGATGTTTTGAATGAAAGGTGCTGACCTTTCATTTAATTTCAGAATAATGAAAGATTTATTATGGGTATTAGAGTAGAATAATAAAACCATATTTACAGATTTTATGTAGCAGGCATTCCTATTAAAACCTAATGGATATGCTTTATTTATACTCTTTGTGTAGCAACCTTTTTCATGTAAAAAATGGCAAATACCTTATAGGAAAAATTCCTCAAAATGAAATCAGGCAAAAAAGAGTTACTAGTACTAAGACCAATTCCTTTAAAGTATCTTAATTGACTTTAATTTTCCAATGTTGTATGAAATGGACCACTTTATATTCCAGGTGAGTATAATAAAGCTCCACGTCTCGTAGGGAACTTGGAAATTTTATGAAGGAATTAATGTATTTCCTTACAGCTTTCTGCTACCTGTCTGCTTGGATACCTCCTCACGCTGTGGCACAAGTGTGACTGGAGTCTCATGGCAGAAACAAAGTTTGATTAGTGACAAGAGGCTACTTCAGACACCTGGGAACCTGTTTGATAGGATGCCTGCCTGTAATAGAAAAGACATGATATGAGATCTTCTGTTCAAACTTCTCCCCTGGAATTTGTGTAGGAAGAAACCAGATCAAAAAAAGATGCCCACAAAAATCCCATGTCCACACTGTTTCAACTCATGGATGGAGCCAACAGTCAGAGGCAATCTGTTCTTCTCCCAGTTCATTTGACACTAGGGTTTGGAAAGTGGGCAGTGATCAAAGCAGCAGGATAGAAGGAGAATCCCCTCATCTGTGGTAGTTTTGTATGCTGAACACATTCATAGGCACCATTTTTCTGACAGCTGAGTGTGGGAGACACATTTTAAATATTGTTATGAATTATATCCAAAGCATCTGAGCAAGAAATCAAAATTAGGATTTTTATTTAATGAAATAGTGAAAGATGTGTTACCTAGCTAGCTATCTGAATAAAAAATGCAAATAAGTGAGAGATTTGAGCAGTGGCTTATGAAAGCCTACTCCTCCTTTTTTCCATGTGGCTACTTTTGGTTTGCCTGACTGCTTTTTTGCAGATTCAGCCTAATTATTTTTATTCCCACATGTAAGATATTGTAAATGTGCACAGAGGATGTAGTACAGACCATATGTGTATGTTTTCTTATGCATAGAAATATACATTCACTCATGTATACAAATGTATGAACTCTTTATTTTTGTGTTTATGTGGATACATATACACATGCCCTCAGTATAACCAATATTTTAAGCCACTCAAGATTTGATTTAAGCACACATATTTTCCAAAGTGATTCCTTTAGCTATCATCCACAGTAGTCAGCCTTCTTCTTCCTGCTGTCTTCTGATAAAGCTGCCCTGCCACCACTGACCTGAAATCTCAGCAAGCTGATGGGTAGATCTCATTTCTGATATGCATTTTGATGAGCCTTCAGTACAAATCCAGTCTGGGTTGCAAGCTAGCTGATGCACGGCTGGCCTTCTGTTCCTTATTTAACACAACCATGTTTTTCTCATTCCATGCACTGAATTCTGTTTAAGGGTCTCTGTTCAAACTGAATTTAAAAGCAAAATATATTTCAGCTGAAATGAGGAATCTGTACACAAGAGCAACTGAAAAGAAAGAGCGGCACACGTTTTCAACCATAATTTAGTATACAGATGGTAGCGATAGGAGGTGTTGGTTGCAAGAAATGAGTTGTTCAGGAAGATTCACTCAGCTGAATTTTGATTTTCTTTCCAGCAGACCTCTTCACATGGTATTGTTTATGCAAATACACTCTCTTTTCAAAAAGCGTCTGGCTTCAAAAAAGCCCTGGCAGTAGAGCACAAAAGCTAAGTTGTACAGCAGCCACCAGACCTGAAAAGACAGGCTGAATGGAGCAATGGATGCAATATGTAGTCGGCCAGACAAACAGAAGAACCATTCTTTTCTGGGTACCAGTGGTGTGTGGAGAAGGCAGTCTACCCCAGAGGGAGGAAGAAAAGGGCCTGAGCTGGGAGTAACTGCCCCGATCATATAGAAAAAAATAAAAGGCACCAGAGCCAAGTATTAGTGATGCAACTATGGTTAAGACTTAAAACTGCTTTAGCCCAGTTTTAGAACCTCTTGTGGTGCTGCTAACTTTGCCAAGAGAAATTAATTGGAAATTTGAGAAATTAATTAGAAATTTAAGTTGCTTGTATGTAGGAAATATGACCATGAGAAAAGTAGAACAGTTCTTACTGTTACTTTCTAACCTCTAGTAAAGAATTAAGAGGTTTTCTTTTTGCTGTTAGCTTTAGCAGATAAGGACACTGGTAAATATTTTTCCAACAGCTAATATTTAGCTGAGATAAATTCTCTGTACAGAAATGCAATTACATGAATTCACATACAGACAGGGAGAGCCAGGAAGCACTAGTACAAGGATGTTCCATTGTACAATATGCACATAGTAGGAAATACTTGTTTCTTATTTTTTATATATATATTCAATTTTCACCCAGAAAATATTTTATTTCTGCCTGTAATCTAAAAGCTTGGTATAGCCCAACCATTATGCAGTGAAAAATCATGTATTTATATATATCATTTTATTATAACTTCAGCATTACCTTGTTATTTGTTAAAAACTCTGTTGTTGGTATACAATCTTTGTATATATCCTTAAATATTTGAAATAGTATTTCACAACACATACCCTCCCCTCCAGTTTTTAAGCAAAATGTGTTAGTTTTCTAATAGATTCACATTTTGTATATACTTTTTCAAGTGCTGCATCTAAGGTGTGTCTAATACACAAAACACATACAACCTCAGAAACTTCCAATGGCATGTTTTATGCTAGCTGCAAATTTGTTTCATATTTTCAAAGGGTTTCATACGTTATGAAGAAACCATCAGCTCTAAGTGAAAATTTTTGTCAGGTCATTCCTTTGTTGAATGTATGAATAATGTATTTTTAATTTCAGTATTTCTGGATGCTTGTCTTTTAAATGAAAGAACAAGTCCAGAATAGTTGTTTTAAAGGCCAGTCAGAGATAGCATGAACAGCCCAGAGAAAGCATCTTGAATTTCATTTCTGCAAAATCTGGTCATTAATTCAACCTTATATCTTATTCTTTTTATGCCATAAAATCTGAAAACTGAGTACAAGAGAGAATGGCATCATCTGCATTTCAGTGGCCTGCCTTCAATATAAAAGCTATCTTCTTATCTCTCTTTTTTGTCCCCCTACAAGAACTGTAGCAGAGACAAGGGGTTTTTTGGAGGGTTTGGTATTAGAGTGAGGGGTTATTTGCCATCTGCCATCAGTCTGTAGTTTGCATATCAATAAAAAAAAATTAACAAACTAATTTCAAGCATATATGATACAGTTAATGTGGAAGGTCCATTGTTAAGGGAGAAATACTATATTCTTATCAGTGGTTTTAAACAGCTATTCATCATTTCTAAAGGGCAATTATTTGGAATCTATTAAGCTAGAATTCATAATACCCCTGCATATTGAATTTTAAATAGAAATCTGTATTTAGATGAAAGAATACATTAGTATAAGTCATTAGAGCACTGAAAATCCATGACTTGTTCATTTTTCACTTACTTTTTTTTTTTTCCAGAGACTATGAAATACTGAGGATCTGAGCATTTGAAGAAGACTTCCTAAAGTCTGTCATTTTTGGGGAAATTTTGGGTAACAGCATATTCAACTCTATATTAATTTTGTTTCAGTTGTTGCAAATTAC
Organism: Serilophus lunatus; assembly: GCA_013399895.1. Classification (NCBI taxonomy): domain Eukaryota; kingdom Metazoa; phylum Chordata; class Aves; order Passeriformes; family Eurylaimidae; genus Serilophus; species Serilophus lunatus. The sequence goes on from VXBA01001292.1 coordinate 57,907, forward strand.
TGCTAAGAAAACCAACTATCCAGGAAAAATATTTCAGTTAGCAAACAGAGAGTAAATAGCTAGGTAGGTAGATAGACAGACAGATAGATAGATGGGTGCATCTGTATGTAGCCGTTGGGTAGCCTAGGATAAAGGATTTTGTTCCAAAATGCTTAGAATAAGAAGAAAACCCATCAAAGGACAGGGAACAGATATTTCTTGTAAGCTGTTTTCCAGTGGATGTTTCATTTTAATGTGCTGGTTTTTCAAAGTTGTTTTACAAGCTGGATTATCAATGACTAAAAATAGTTGTTAAAAAAAAAAAAAAAAAAAAAAAGGAATAGAAAATTATAACAGAACTGAAGAATAGAAACTATTTATCATCTCAGTGAATGCTAATGAATCTTCTACCAGGCAGCTCACAAACAAGTAAAGCAAGGATCCAAGTCCTGGTAGAGAAAAAAAATATAAGCTAAAAATCATCTCACACTGCACATATTTTCACAGTAAATCTGGTTTAAGAGATAAAAAAGCACAGCATATGGGTAAGTTACATCTGCTTTGGAACTGTGTGAGCACCATTTACTCCAGCAAACACACTGTTAAAACATCACTTCTCACAGGGAGCTGCTCGACACACACGTGCACACCTTATGTCTGTGCATATGCATATGTGAGTGTGTACACACATACCGCTGTACCAAGAAATTTCCTATCAAGAGGCTCAGTGTAATGAATTTGATATATAGTCTATATATAGTGTGTGTGTATACATATATAAAAATATTTATATTTTTTATATATATATATATATATATATGTTAAAGTAAACACTTAACCAATAACATAAGAATTTTAAATTCGTATCTGCTGCACTTTAGGATCCTACTACTCACTAATATGTAGTCACAATAAAATGACTGTATGAAAGTGAAGGGTTACTTCAAGCCTGATGCTTTCTTATCTTTGCAAGGATGATGTCGACATTTTGTTTCTGTAGAAATCAAAAGAAATTACACATGAACAGGGAGGTATTAAGTAAGCTTTCTGGGCTCCTTGTTGCAGCACCATGGGTAGGTGGAGAGGATAGACACTGTGTATTTCATGCCATGGGTGGGCACCATCGGCAGCAGACCTCCCGCAGGGAGGCAATGGCTACCCCATGGGACTAAGAGACGGCCAGGCCTTAGGACCATTTTGGTGCAGAAGCTGGTATGGACTGAAACTGAGGAAAAAATTGCATGTTCCCTGAGAAAACAAAGCAATTAATTTATTACAAGCCTTTCTTATTGTCTAATTAATGTAGTCTCCATTATGGCTTTAGAGAAGAAGACTTGTTTGTCTCTTACCCTCTGTGGTTTGGGGGGAGGCAGAGGATGCTAGACTCTTATGCAAGAATGCATTTTTGTTGCTAAGAACTTCCCTGAACTGATTTTCTGTGCTGTGATCTATGTTCCTTTTCACAGTAGGAAACAAAAGACCACTGATGTATCATTTGTAGGTGCTGTACTGTGTTATCTCTCTTGCCAGAGCATCCATAAACAAGACTTCAGACAAACTAGATGCCACTAGCTGTTGGTCCCTACAGCTGGGTATGTGCTAAGTTTGGCCACCTGTTACCCTGTTTGTGTTGCTATAACTGATCACCTTACATGATCATGAGATTCATTAATCTAAAATGAGATTTGTATACACAAGAAACTTGTATGAACTTGGCATAAATGGGTCCAAGAAGTATTTTATGAGACATATGAACTGGCTTCCAGGGTTTGACAACATCTGAGCTTTTTCAATTTGATCATGGTAATGGGCAGATCTACATTAACAATCGTGGCAAAATAGTCTGACTACACTTAAATTGCAGTGAAATAAATTAAGTTTTAAATTTATTATACAATACATGCCCCATACTTAAAAATCTCCAGACACAGTTGGCCTGTAATTTCTTTCTCCTTGTCTTATCCCACACCAGGACAAATGCAGTTTAGGTTACATGTGATAACAGGGGAATTCAAAAATATTGTTTAGATGCGTGTGTCTAACTTAAACCTGATGCAAAATCCCTACTTAGTTTTCAGCATGGCTTCTTTGAGCGTCTCTTAACTTGCTGAAAGGAAATAAATTTTAAATAACATCAAGTTAATCCAAACCACATTATTTGGCATAGTAGCAGTTGCAGCAGCTTAACAAATATGAAGCTTTAATCAAACAGACAGAAAGAGAAAGAAGGTTTAGAGAGGTCTTTTGTCTAAATGACTTGCCTAGAAGCTAAGCAAAAAGATACTGGATAAGACAGTTAAATTGTTGTGGGTAAAAAACTACTGAAAGTGATGCATACACCTGCAAAGCTGCAGAGTACATGCTCAACCTGAGAGTACAAGAAAGATCTTTGTCTTAAATGAAGCTATTCATGTGGCTTAAAGTTAGGTATGTGCAGAAGAAGCATTTGCAGAATTCAACCCTGAGTGTCCATGCCTTTACTAAATCAAACCTGGAATGAGTGTCTTGACATCAGGTCAGTATCATTGCAAGCTCTCAATCCCAATTAGGAAACATATAGAAAAGAGTTCAGATTGCAAAAGAATTGATGCTCATATTTTAAATATAAACTTGAAACACATCCAGAAAGCCATGTTCTTCATTAATTGTTATCTTGTTAAGTTTAATACACTAATGACTTCTCTGTCTTCTGCAGTGTTCAGCACATCAGAGAGAATATCACCACAGAACCATCTACCCTGTCAGCAGTACAAGTTGTGGAATGAATTGTTATTGAATCTAAATTTAGGTATGAGGAGAGGATATGCTGAGCTAGTGAAAACACAGAAGTTTAATGGCATGCCATGGCTTTGCGGGTGTACAGCACAAGCAATGACAACTGAACAAACATAAGTAAGCTGGTGAGTAGACAGAAGTCCTGCATTTGTTCATGGTTTGCCTGAAGATCAAGGATCTATAGATACCTGATCTAACATAAACAATCAAATAGTCAAGTGAATTGAACATGAGAAAAAATTCAAGAGATCTGTCTGTAGCAAAAAGATGCTTAGAAGATAAATCACATGTCCACTTGTACTTAAGTGCTAAAGAATGAAAGGAATGGCTTTCCAGTAGCAGAAGGTAATAAAATAGGAGTATACTTTCTCCCTTCCCATACATTTCTACTTCAGTTCCAGCTAAATTTATGTATATATGTATATAAAATGCATGTATATATGTAAATTGTTTTCCCTAGAGAAATAAGTAACCTTAGTTATGAGATAGTTGAGAGATATTAGTGTTCTCTGTGCTTTACTTTATATCATATATGAATCCCTGCCTGCAGATCACACAACACAGAGGACTGGTGAGTGACAGAGGCCATTCCCTAGCAAGAGCAGAATCAGGAGTAGCTGTACTGTGCAGAAAAGGTACTCCCTCCCCTTCCTGATTTTAGGATCTCATTTCTAAAGGATTCATCAAAAGGATTATACTTGTGGCAGAGAAGTAAAACTCTGCTTCATTAAGGGGATAAGTTTTGCTAAGGGCTTCCATCCTCCTCCAAACCCAAGAAATGAGGATAAAGTACCCTGGCAGACTGCATTCTTACTGTATTATCTCTCAAAACCTTATAAAGAGAAGAAGCTGTGTCATAATTAATACATGAGGTAGGTGAATATATTATTCATTTGTTAAATTGGAGCATAAATGATTGTTAAAATATTTTTAGTGCCTGGATCTTTATTGTTGTATAGTCATAATCAGCTCATTTGGGTAGGGTACAGGAAAAGGAGTATAAATCTTCCTGAAATTTACAGTGAAGAGTATAATGCAGCACAGACTTTTCTCCTGCACATGGAATTCTAATAATCAATACTGTATTATGCTATTGCTGGAGTGCCTAGTGGTATTTATTGTTTGCCACAGCAAAGACATTTAGCAGAATAGTAAAGGTTACCCAGGTAATTTTCTTCTAAACTTTTCCTTGTGGAAACTGTTTGGGGGGATTTTAGGAAACATGACTCTGTATATTTTGATTTTTTTTTTAAAATTGCAATATACTTCTCAGGGAAAAAAACCAAACCAAAACAAACAAAAAAACACAACCGACAACAGAAAGAATAAGAAACTTTTCCTAACAAGAATGACCCCCATACCTAGACAGATACATTTACATATGGATATTGATATTATCACATTGAAAGGAACACACTTATTTGTTTTTTAGTTACCACAACTTCCTTAGGTACTGAAACCGTGCTCATGTTCCTTTTGTAGAAGGTAATGCACAGGCCAATGTGTAATTGACACCAGTGTGAAACTTTGCAAGTGTCTTTACAGAGATGAATCAGGCAGATAACATATGGTGAAAAACACCTTGTTTCCTGCCCAACTTTGGAGAATTCATTTTACATCCTTTAAGTGAAAGTGGATGACTCTGGTATGTGTTCCACATGATAAATATTTGCATGTGTGCACGTTTGTGTTATGCTAAACACTGTATCCAAATTATTTTAACAAATCGATCATCTGCACAGTAGATGATGTGTTTGACTTGCACTGTTTTAATGAGAATGAAAATTTTGTCTCCATAGAGTAAGCCTTGTTATGTTGCATGTGTTGTAGGTATACCAAAAAAAAGTATAGATCCTGGGATCTAATTTTTCCCCCAGGAAATTTCAGTTGGAAATCTGGACCCTTACATGAAATCAATAGAGGAAAATTCATGGCAATTGTGTTAACACTTCTTTCAAGTTCATTTTCACAGCACCACTACAAAGAAAATTCTTCCCTTATAGTTTGTGTAGTCACTGAAATGAGAATAAAGCAAATCTATCCTTCAGGAAACGGAAGCAAATGTTGTGGATGGGTCAATGTTTTTCTAAACACACAGAGAAAGATATATAAATCCAAATTTCTATTTAGTCAAATGTATCATGCTAATGTCAACAGATAAACACTGTCTAGTTCTATTTCATTAATATGGATTGCTTAATTTTTAAGAGATTTTGTATATTTATACAGTTTCTCAAAAGAGTTTAAATAGAGTTTTCAAGTAGTAATTACAGTCATTAGAAAAAAAAGGAGATGGAAAAACAGCAGACCATTCCTTACACCTTATACGATAACAAAACCTACTCACCTAAAAAAGAATTGTGATTTGTTGCTGGGTGGGAGACACTTGAAAGTTTCATGAAAAGCTTTTTGAAAAAAACAACAAAGGATGGAAAATAGAAATCCTCCATTATTAACTAATATATGAATTTCAGCATGCAGGATGCACTACAGATAGTCATGGTTTATTGATACAGTGAATTAATAACACTGTCACAATGGATAATATCACATATTCTGGCTATTCCAGTGGCATGAAGACCATTATGGTTTCACAATAACAGAGTAGCTTTAAAATAAGACAATTAAAATAAAAAAAAAAATATGAAGAAACAAACTAGCAAAACCAAACAAACCACCATGAAGTTGAATCCTTTTTTCAGTGGTCTGCTGCGGCAAACAAAAAAGCACTCAGAGTGCATTGCTGGTTTGCAGGAGATATATGCTTTGCATGCACATTATAGTGGATTTTAATCTCCCTGATTCATTTTAGAGTGGACACTAAAAAACAAACTCATCACCTTCCGTGCACTCAATGTTTTCAGCGGAAGGAACACTAGATAGTGCAATGTCTCCTCCACTTGAATAAAATAAAAATTCATGGCACAAATCCATAGACTTTAGCTTCTCATCAGTGACTGCAGAACTTGTCACAATTTGGTTTGACTTTCCTCATCACCTCCAAAACAAGTCTTCCAAATCCGTGTCTATGACAATGCATGACATTTTCAAAGATACAGATATTCTTTGAAATATCACAAATATTGTTTCTTTGTGAATAACCTAGATTCCTCTTCAACGCTTACAAATTAGAGACAAGGTTAGTTAGCTAAAGTGAGTTTAGTCAACTAAGGGACTCATAATCTGCCAGACTTGCAGAATTTATAGATTCTTCTGGGAGAGAAAGGATTGTTTTACTTTCTTTTAGGAAAAAAAAAAAAAATTAAAAAGAAAGAAAATTAAAATGTTCTGGTAAGTTGTCTACTGAACTTTAGTTGCTACTTTAAGAAGATGGAAAGGACTTAAACTAGTGGGCTTATTTCATAGAATTAGTATATAGAATAGTTATTATATTACTAACTATAACCAATTTCAAGCAATAATAAACTTATTCAGTATTACAGCAATTAATTCAGCATTATGTTACTGTACATAGTGAAGATATCCTAAGGGGATTACATTTTTTGTCTGCTGATGTGTTTTTCACATAAACATCATTAAAATACTGAAAATACCTGAAATACCTTCAACATACTGACATAAGAGCAAGAAATTCAAGACAATTTTAGGTGGTATGTTAACAGGATTTAAAGTTGGAATTCAGATACAAACACCACATATTTTAAAAAAATAAAAAGACAGATCTTGGAATAATACTGTGATATCATTGTGGTTTTGTTATAGAGACTGTGGAATATTCATTCTTGGAGAATTTCAAAGTTCAGCTGAGCAATGCTCCAAGAGCAATTTACTTTAATTTTGAAGATAGCTCAGCTCAGAGCAGGGGGATGGACTAGCTGATACTGACAGTTCCCTTCCAGCTTCATTTATCCTATTATTCACTGAGCAGTTAACCTAATACAATATTTAGAAAGAATTGTAAATTCTGTATCTAAACCTATAATATAAAAGAACTGAAAAAATCAAATTCTGTATGCTTTGAAATGTAATGCCCGCTTAAAATGTTTGTAATTATAGAACTATTTTGATTGATTGAAGTGGATAAGAGTAATATTCATTTACACATTCGTAAAACAGAATTCACTGTTCTCACTGACAGAAAATATTTAATAAAAAACGTTCTAAACCACATCCTCCAGTCTTTTCCTTTTTCTATAACAGACCTCAAAGTTGTTTTTTTCTGTACAGTTTCAGTAGGTTTCTTTCCTGAACCTTAGGCCTCTAATTCACACCAACTTTTAATAACACTGAATTTGATCCAATATTACACAGGCTACTTTATGACATACATTCTTTTTTTACTTCTACAAGTCAATAAAATGTGTCTCTTTCCCTGTGAAACATATGAATTATTCATTTCTTATTGTTTTGTTTCTTTGAAGAAAACTTTATAAAAAAATTCAATTCCTATGAATATCTAGACTGCATTGTATTAAAAACCACTATTTGCTTTGGTAAAGGAATATACAGCACCAAATTAAGAATATTCCCCATAGAAAGCATTCACTTCCATTGCATTGAAGAAGAAACAAAAATATTAAGCCCCTTTACTGCCAAGGGTGCTTGCAATCTCCAAAGATGCTTTTTTATTAATAATTTTCAAATTCTGACTAAGATTGCCACTTCCCTTTGGTGTTATTTAGTAAATTATACTTTTTTTCATAAAACTCAGATTATTTTCACAGATGTTTAAGCATTTTATTAATCTCTAGGAAATTATATGGGCATTAAAGATTGTCAAAGAATGTAAACAAGTTGAGTAAAGAAATCCCATATAATCCCAAGTCATGAGGAAAAATATAGTGAATTATTTAATTATTTATTTACCTTGTGTGTCCTGTGCACAAGCATGTGAGACCTCTTGGATGCAGACAAAAATGAAATATTTGTATTATAGCTGAGATTTTATGCAAAATTGATGAAAACAACACTGATTTACTTGTTTATGTATTTTAAGATTTTTTACTGGACGCTTATCAGTCTGTCCGTAAGCCCTGTTGGTACTGAGAAACATTCAGGTGTATTTTTCTAAACTTTGGTATGACATTCATCAATATCATCATCATTATCATCATCATCACCATAATTTTGTTAACTATATTTTAAAACAATTTTATTATTTTATATTTTTATTATTAACAATAATTTATTTTAATTATGGCTGAATTATTAAATAATTTTATTATTAATAGTAATAATAATAATAAAAGAAGAAGGAGCAGAAAAGAAGGAGAAGGAGAGTAGTGCTCAGAAAAGCCTGTATTGTATTTTGGTAGCAATTTGTTCTGCAGTCTGCTTTTTAATAGAAATATTCCCAAAGAATGCATTATCCCAATGGGGCCAAGTTAACCTAACACACATAGAAGGATGTAAACAGCCGCACTCTTTCTTTTTGCCTTTCATTGAGTATATAACTGCTGTTAGATACATAGTTCATCTGTTTATCTGGTCGGTTGAGAAGGCAACCAAACATCTACTCGGTCTTTGAGGTATGATGGTGTGTAATGTGAAGGCAAGGCAACACCAAGAAAAAAATCTCATATTGTGTGGGGAATTGTTAGCAAAAGATGCTTTTAAAGGCTACTCACATCATTACAGGATTCTCGTACCACTTACTGTGAAAACCTTTAATATTATAGTCAGTTTTTCCACCTTGTGGCATGCCTGTAAATATTTTAGTATCTACTTTTGTGAAGCTTGGAAGAAGTGTTTGGACAATACTCTCATAGTGTGATTCTCGAGGTTGTCCTATGCAATGCCAGGGGCTGAACTTTGAGCATCCTTGTGGGTGCCTTCCAACTCCGAATATTCTGTGAAGTATCCAACTTAAGCAACATTTTCATTACTTTTGTCACGCATGGCTGTTACAATAGCTGATCCCAAACTGTAAGTGTAGAAGACCCTCTCTGCAAGATTCATTACGAGGAATTAGGGCTCATTTTGCTTAAAAGCCTTGCAGGCAAGCCTGCAAGACATTTTTCCCAGAGACAGCTTTAGATGTTTTCTGTCCTGCTGCATGCCAGAGAAGCTCTCTCTGCTATAAGAAGAAGATAAGTTCTTGCAGATGTGTTTGAAGGACCCCATAGCAGGTAGGCCAGAGATGATAAAACCCCTGAGTAGAACAAGGGGCGTGTCTTTCCCCAGGCCTGGTGTTTCTGGCTCTGCTAGGTTTAATGTTGTTTAATTTTAGTGTTCTCGCCCTTGGAAATGAATTTTCCTGGATCCTTCCCCTCATGGCATTTTCTTCACACCAATGTACTTGAAAAACGTGCATCTATGCTTTGTGAGTGGAGACATAATGGCTAGCTGTGGTCACATCTGCCTGTTACATTTTTGCGCCTCAAGCTTCTCCTTGCTCTTAGGGGCCTTTCAAGTTCTGACTCAGCTGCAGAGTCCAAACTTAGAGTGATTCCTCTTGTTGATGCTTCAAATTTCTAGGGCATCTCTAGGACATCTGGATGCAGCTATATTGCACGTAAGACTGGCTGACTTTGGAACATCCCTTATCCTTTAAATCTTCAGTGATCACCTTAGAAATGATTATATAGCAGTCACAGCACTCCTTCAGTGTCTGCAATTGAAGATCCACCATATAACAAAACATTGAATTCATATTGCTCAGACTCCTCTAAACCAAGATGTTATCAGTGAGGTTGTGAAAGAAAATTAAAAAAAAAAAAAAGCAAACACCAAAAAACCCAGAAGGAAAACTCATAGGCAAGGAGGACCACATCATCTTCCAGATCATGCCATCTCGAGTGACACTTGAAAGTGGCCCAGAAATCTTCTGATAAATGGCTACAAAGCTCAGTTTTGCTAGTTCATGGTAGTCATGACTTTGCCTAATGCTCAAGCAGCTGAAGGATGGCTACTAGAGAAATACTGCTTCACAGATGTGGGTTTAAGCCATTTCTTAAGAAGCAAGTATTACCTCTAAGAGGCACACCTTTGTTGCATTGTACAGCTAATGGATATAGTACTGGAAAGTCCATTTCTGTGAGAGGTGTGATACAGCCAATTAGCTGCTTTAACATGGCTCTGTGCTGTTATGATAGTACTGTACACATTTCAACTGCCCAGGGAACAGAATGCCTGAGTGCATTGGGTCTGTCCTTGAGACAAATATGCCCGAGGTCAAGGGACCCCTGCTTTTAAGTGCAGTCACGGAGGATATTATTCTATCTTTGCCTATGACTAAGGTTGTGGGCTCCTGGAACATGACCTGTGCAACCTGCTCCTAGGTGAGGGTACTTTAGCAGGGGTTCGAACTAGATGGTCTTCAGCAGTCCCTTCTAACCCCAATAATTTTGTGACTGCATGATTCTATGATACATGTTATCTATCAGTCCCACTAAGTTAACTGCAGCAGCATGAGAATAGCCATCTCCTCTATAGTCAGTGTGTCCCATTTGCACATAGCCTGACAAATACTAATTCAAGATGTTCTTCAACTGTATGATCAATTCCTGGTGAGTTTAGCCAGCTCAGAATTTGTTCACAATACCTTCAAGATTGCTTTCACAATAGATAATGTCCACTAACAACCTGTCACATAACAAGCAGTGACTGTGAGGACAATTATAAACCATCCATTGTGAATACATCTAGGAAAGCAATTATTCTGGAAGCCTATCCTGCAGATCAGCTCTGAAGTAGTGTGCGCTATTAGCTAGCATGTTTACATATGCATATGCCTTTGTAAATACAGATTCCTCTATTCATATAAAATGACTGTGATTCCATTTGCCTTTGCCTTGCTTAGATAAAAATAATACATCATTGTTTCCTCAAGGCTTGATAGAATCTCACTGTCAGATTTGCCCACGTAAACCACTAAACATTTTGCATTCTCTTAAAATTCCTAACTGATTGCTGGAATTTATTTTTTTTTTAATAACAACAAACTGACAGAGTACCTATGAGAGAGAGAAATAGAAGCTGATGTGGATCTGCCATTTCACTGTTTGGATGTCAGTGCTTAGACATGAGAACTGAGACCACGGAGACTCCTTGTGCCTGCTGCTGTGAACACCAAAGTATGAGGAAAAAAGAAAGGAAGCAAAGATGGTATGATAAATTAGACTAGGTGAAAAACAAAAGAAAAGACAAATAAGAGAGGGGGAGAGAGAGAAAGGACAAAAGACAGCAAATGACAATGTGAGGTCAAGTTGTTATAATGCAAAACAAAACACAGACTTATGGTGCAAAGCCTGTGAATAAAGGGTCAGACCTACTTAATTTTTCATTCTTTTAAATGCTAGAAATTTGAAATCCAAGTCCTTGGTGTTTAGCCTTATTTTTCCTTTAATGCAATCTTCCAGCAAGTATGCTGTATAAACTCAGTGTTATCCATCAAAAGTCTTGTCCAGGTCCTGCACTAAACATTTCTGATCCCCTGGTTCAGATAGTTCAAGATGTTGGTCTATATATCTGTGGATTAATTAAATATAAAAGGAGAGGGAGGAGCAAGTTGATTGTAACATCTGGAGAGCCGAAATGCAGACTATCTTCAGTGACTTGCTCCATCTTTTGGCTAACAGAATATATGTTTTAACAAGAAAAAAATTAATTATGAAAGCAAATATGTTCTTTTCACTTGTTATGGATAGAAGAAAATAATTTATCACATTACACAACCAATATTATCTCTGATGGCATTTTAATAATACCTGTAATGGAACAAAACTTTCATCATTAAAAATATTTATTTTTCCCTCTGAAAATATCTCTCTTCAGCATTTATCTTTTATCAGCTGTCTATTATCCACTTACAATGTTCAATTTCATAGAAATTACCTCCTAAATTGAATCATAAATGTAGAAGAGATCTGTAGCATAATAGGCAAGTTAGATGTTACTCTAAATGAGCTGGATATTCAGTTCCCATTTTTGCTGACTGTTTTGTTTGTTAAAAAGGAAGCAGCATCCATCTAAATGTACCCTTCTTACAAAAGGTTCTGAGCACCAGGTGTAGCACCAAGTGTTCCCGTGGCCACTGAAACACTTCCTTTCAAGACAACTCAGACCCATATCACAGTACACTGGGGAGTTTATCCTTGGATCTTAGTGCAGTACTTTTGCAGAAGAGCACTCTGGAAATTTAATCCACGTTTTGTGACTTTAACATGATCAAAAAAGATGGAAATTGTCTCTGATGGCAAGTCAGGTACTCAAACGAAGGAACACTATTATCCGTGAGCTCATGTACAAGTTACACAATGTTTTATAGCTCTTCATGATTTTCCTAAATGTTGTCCAAATCTCTCCAATATTAGAGCCGTCTCCAAAGCCAAAGGTTTTCTTTGTAATTTCCAAATATAATCCAGTGAGCACAGAGACCTATGCTTGGAGAAACATAGCATTATTTCTCCTTTGGGAGCCTCAATGCGCTGCTATTTGATTAGAAGGCTCTGGTGCATCCTATTCCTATGTACCCTTTCATGCCCACTGCTGGAGACAGGGTACTGACCTATGTAACTCTCTGATTTAACCCAACACAGCTATTGACAGTTTCCCAGATATCCATAGATGATGATTAATTGCCACTGTTAAGAGTCAAAATTCAATTATTAACACATTAACTAAATAAAATGCTAGATCTTAAAATTTTTTTATTAGTTTCAGATTATGCCTTAAAAAGTTAATTACAAAATTCTGCCTTGTCTATAACATGTCCCTTGTTACTAACAGTATTTCAAATTCTTCACGTAGCCTTCTGTGTTGGCCACTATGCTTGCAAGTGGTACTCACATCATCAAAGTGATGCATAAAGGCTAGACGCACAGCTCTGATTCCTCCATTGTGTCATCCGCGTAAATCCCTTGTATCAGCTAAGGTATAACTAAACATCCCTAGAAATTATTAAATGTGCAAAATTTATTTGTAGATAAATTAATTTTATTTTGGGGATAGGTGCAGCTGAGGTCTGGAACAGGTCACCTCCCTCAAAATAAAGGTTCGGCAAGGAGTGAATAACTCACATCAAACAAAAGTTTTCACTGTCTGAATGGTGCCATTGAAGAGGTGGGGCAGAGGACAAACTGCAGTTTAACACTCTTTTTCCTGTTTCTTAAATGTTGAATTTCAGTCTGGGCTGTTAAACATAATTAGCACACACATACATATAGAAATCTAAACCACAGATATAAAAAATTATACCAATGTACACATGTCAAAACTTAATGGACCTAGAGAACTGCAACTAATGAGAAACTATACCTATGAAAAAATGTTAACTTTAAGTTAGGACGCTGATATCGAGAAATACTGCAGAATTTGAAATGTACACCAAGTTATCTCTTCTTCTGTTTTACCAAAGAAAGCTTCTTTGACTAAGCTTCAGTCTGGCTTTACAAACCAACTTGCAGGAACATGGCTATGACATGGCTTGTCCTCACCTATCAGCTCACTCTTCAGATTGTTGTTCCACTTCTTCCTCACAGGAGGATGCATGAGCGTTGGAGTCTAATCTTGTACAATGTCTCAGACACAGACACCTGTCCTTTGATACGTGAGGTTTAGAAAACCATTATTGTAGAAAATGTTTCCAGTAATTCTGGACATTAACTGGCAAGCTTATCTGACGTCTCTGTGTTTGATGAAGGCATATTTTCAACTCCTATTTCTTTTCTAAGTATAAAATGGCATGTATCTGAAGTTGTATCCCCTTAATGTAGGGTATGATAGGAGAAGAGAGAGGCCTTTAGGTTGCCCACTGCCTCTTACATGTTACAAAATACAGATCTTCACAAGAACAAATAGCAAGGCTTAAATATGATTCAGAGCATCTCTTAACCTCCTTTTAAAATTCATCCTTCTCCACTGCCTGGGGAACTGCTGAGGGAAAGCCAGGAGGTGGAAGTTTTGTGAAGGTCCAGCACTTTTATTCTTTCCCTCTCCTGTGAAAGAAGTCAGAAGCTGTGTGCAGTTGCTATTGTTCCTTTGTGTCGAGTTTCACCTCCTGTTTTCTCACAGCCAGCCTTAACAGCCTTCTATTAAAAAAGAGCCTGTACAGCAAGCATCACCCCTCCAGCCAAAAGCTTTAAAGGAAATTCACTCTCCCATGACTCAGAGTCTGTTCCCACATCCTCTGATTAGTGGATTTGCTAGCAGGGTTAACCAGGTGAGATGGGTGAAGGACCAACACTGGAAAAAGCCTGTTCAGGTTTTTTCTGGGGTACCAGATCTGCGATGACAGATCTCTCTCTGAGGTGAATGTCACTGGCTATTTTTAAAGCACTCCCTTGCCATTCTTTAAAGTGGAGCACATCCAATTTTGGATTAGATTGGCATGTGGGAAAAAATGCAGTCACACTTTTAATTTTAAATAAAAATATATCCCCTTTGTATTTTCTTCAAGTTTAGTATAGGCCCAGAGGTCTGCTGACCCTTAACCCTTGCATCCATAGTAAAAAATATTGAAACTTCTTTTCTCCAAGGAAAAGAAGTGGAGCTAGAGCTTAATGCCATTGTTTAGCAAGGTAAACTCTACAAAGAGTTCAGATGTGTTTCCCAGACTGGAAAACAGCAGTTGACATTGTAGTATTAAAGCAGTACCTAGAAATTGAAGAAGTTTTGCTCTTATATAGCTGCTCTGCAAATTAAGCGTATCTGCTTATTGCTGACATTTTGTGACTGAGCAAGATCTCATATATGAAGATGGAATTCCTCTTGCTCAGGGCAGTTGTAGGCTTGGGGCTTCATTGGCTCCACGCCTGCTCATCAGTGTGGTAAAATGCCCAAAGTTTTCAGCTGGAGCAGAATCAGACCAACTGTAAGAGCTAGACAGTTAAAAGCAAAATAACTCTGCTTTTTTTCCCCCACAAAAAGATTGTAGCATATACCAGACAAACTGTTAATAAAAAATACAAACCAATTATTAGTTTTCCACATAAACATTTCATTACATCCTTTCTCAACACCAATCATTGTGACAGTTCATGACAATATAAACAATGACATGTCTGAGGTACTCTAATCCATCCAGCTTGTGTTAATATACTTGTTAAGAAAAAAAAAACAAAACCCAAGCCTCCTTAAAACCTTTTATCAAAACAAAACTATACAACATACATTACCAATGCTTTCTAAAAACAGCCACTCAAAAAGCTAGGATCTGTATCTTGACTTCAAATTAAACCATATGTTTATTTATAAAATTAAAAACTTCTGTGGTGAATGAGTCTAGGAGATAGAAATCATGATTTCCAGCATGATTTTCTATGGGGGAAACCTTGTGGTGATCTGTATGCCCATTACACAAGTTGCTGGACACTTGTGATACTGTACCATGAATGCTGGCTTCCTCATAAAGGTCCTCTGTTTTGCAAAGAAGGGCTCAGTATGTGGACTAATGGCTTAATTTTTTCCATTTTGACATCAGTTAAAAACAAGCTACACCATAATCAGTCTCAGAAACTTTGTGGGCATTGTGCAGAAAATTTCTGGCATATCCAGCCTGCATCTCACACCTTTCACCAAAGTCCAGAATAACCCTTTCAGTGAGAGGAGACTGTGGAAAATAGCTGAACAACATCTCACACAGCTCAAAGACAAAACTTTCATTATATTTAATTCTTTAATAAATAGGAATAATGAGACCAAGGAGGGTAAATCAACAAACAATTATTTAAATGGTACACTAGCTTGGTCTCCACAGCTCTCCTCTAAACTATGCATACTTCTAGGTCCATAGGAATTAAGGAAGAAACATTTCTCCTTCTGCTACTTTGGCTTCCATGAAATTCAGAGACCAGATCCATGAAGCAATTTGTCCTAGCATGGAGGCCAGCAAAATGTTTGACTGGCTTGGGGAAGGAACTGATAAGAAAAGGGAGGTCAGACAATGTGAATGGTAGGAGTGTGCAGTGCATGGATGACCCGAGCAAGTTGACTTCTTTTCCTTACCCTTTTCCTGAGTGCTCTTCATATGCCCATCATAGAACCTATTCCCATCACACCATCACTTCTCTCAACCCAACTTATAAAACAAGGGCGAGCTGTGCAAAGATAAACAAGGTGTCAGAGAGCAAAAGTAGAAGGTCATTGAGACTAGGTGGCCTGAGTAGACCTCGGCTGGACTTCTTGGTGTAGCATTACAGCAACATCACAGACACTGAGATGGCACTGATACATGGGTTTGGCCTCACTTGGTATTGCCTACAGTTAGATTCTTAATACAACAGTGCTATGAAGGTAACACATACTCAGGATGAAGGAAAGAGCAAAAGCCCGCTGCAGCATAAGCAGACGAATAATCACTCACACTTTCTGATCAATCTTGCATTTACAAAGGTAACTCTAGGCACTTTGGGGTCATTTTAGCCATGATAATAAGTTCTGTTTTCATGACACCTGTTGCCTATTTCATAGCATAATGTAATATCATTACAGAATATTATCTGTATGGTTCTAACAAAAGGGAATTGTATCTTTAATTGCAATACTCTAAAAAAGTGAGAAGGTGGTGCAAAATATCATCACCTGCATATTTTTCACTTCTAACTTACTAAGGGGGCAAGTGCTGTGGGATGCAAATGTCCTTGTAGCACAGCCTCTAAATGTTGGACTTTTTTCTTTCTTTGCTGAAACCTTCTACTGCCTCTGAATTTCCTTAGCCTCAGGGCTGCTCTAATTTCCAACTGGCTGCTCATAACATCAGAGGTCCATTCTTGTTGGGTTTTACTGGAGACAGCACATCTGCACCCTGTACGTCAGACTGAGAGCTTGGGTGGCTTAGGAATTAAGATGACAGCCATGTGATGCACATATATTTCTCAGCCTTGACTAAAAAGAAAAAATAAAATAGGGTAATAATGCTTCTATACTACAAGGACAAAATGCTGAACACTGGTGAAAAGCAGACACTTCGCTGCTGCAGCTGTCAGGCTGAAAAGATAGGCAGGGAGCAAGCAAAGTACAGCTAGTGCCGAAAGCCAACTCTCCACGAGTTGTTTACATGCTGGCTGAGTCTTAAGCGTGGTGGTAGAAAACAAGTTTCTTTTTTAAAATCTGGTTATGCTTCGGTGGAAAGCCTGCCTGACCCTTCCACGGGGTGAAGTTTCCCCACTCTTTACCACATGGATCCACAGGTTCACCCGGGATCACGGCTGACTCACTGTCTGGGAATCTGGAGTAGACACGGCCTTTGTAAAAAACGCGATGCTAAAAACTTGCTGTGCAAGATAAACAAGGAAAACATGCTCCTTGGCACACAGGCGGTTCAGATGTTGACTATTGTGCTCTCCTGGAGTTAATCATTGCTGGCCAGGCTCCCTTTTGTGGAGGGAGGTGAGCTGCGGCCACTCACTCAGCACTGAGGAAGCAGGTGCAGTGACAGCCCATTGTTACAATAGTATTTTGATGATTGCGAAACTTTATATTTTTTTTTCCTCCGCCTTGAGGAATCAGGGGCAAAGCCGGGCAATGCTGTTGCAGGTGGCACAGCAGGAGGAGGGGAGGGAAGGGCAAGCATGTGTGGCCACCTTGCCTAGAGACATGAAGTTTTTCCTTGCACCTGTGTTTTTCCTTACTACCTTAGAGGTTGACCTTGATCCTTGTCGGAGGAACAGGCCCTCTGCCTAGCCTGGTCACATATCTGCCAGCTTGGGGTCACCACCAGGTCGTTAGCCCTTACTCTAATTACAGGTTCACAGTCTGGGGCATATCCTGGAAGTTACCTTAAGGAGGCATTCAGAGTGAGTGTCTCGCAGGCTCCCTGGGCAGTAAGCCAGTCACAGACTCTCTGAGCCATTCTCTTTCCAGAGGCTGTGTACGTGCATCTACCACAAGGTACGTCCCAGCATGCTGGCATTGCACAACTTCACCTGGCAGACAGATTTGTTACTTCATTGCTCCTCCTTCTCATCTTCTGTTCCTCAGTCCTTTCACACAATGAAGTTAATTACAGTCTGCTTACTAGACCCCACCTTATTTGCTGCTTCTTACAGTACTTGTTGTGCAAGGGAGCTTGCCAACAGGAGACGTTCCACCGCTTTTGATCCCAGTCTGCAGGGGCTGAAGGTGATAATTTGATAGCTGATTTTTGGCCTACCTGAAACAGATGTCCTCACATTTCATAATTTCTAAGCGACAGATATTAATTCTTGCTTCTTTGGCTAACCTAGCTAGCAGTGGGTTAAAGACACAGAGGATGGACTTGTCACACAAGGATGAGCAGGCAGGATTGAGATACATGTTAGTGACATTGATAACTCCTTCTGATCCTATTCTGTGTTTGTAGGAAGGGCTTCATTTCCCAAAGCTCTTCTTTCACACTCCTCTGGAATAGCAATGTTTTAAGGATGAAAAAAGAACACAAGAGCAAGGTGGCTTTTGTCTTTTATGGATTTTTAGCTCTTATCTAAATGATTTGCTTCTAAGTCTTTTTGCCCTAGCTTCCTTTCTAAGATAATAGGGGAGTGTGGGGTGTGGGTGTGTGAGGAGGGTGTAGGGGGTGTGTGTGTGTGTCTTAAAGGGGTTTCTGGAAACCTTAGCATGTGTAACTAGAGGAAAAAAGCATATATTAACTTCAAAAGCTTTTGGGGTTGGGATTGTAAGAATAATTTATTTGGAGGGTAAGTCCTTCCGATAAGTCCTTCGGGTAAATCCTTCAGGTAACTCTGCTCACAGTAGCTCAAGAAAAGGCAAAGACAGGAAAGCATTAATTTTGACTCAAATCCTGGCTTTAATCTCTGTGATGATACAAAAGTAGGGGACAGCACACTGTCTTTGTAAATAAGAAAGTAAGTGGCCAAGGTGAAAGTGGTAAGTGATAAGATTAATACAAAACTATGACATGAACGTCACTGAACATCATTGTCCAAGAATGACTGGTAATGTAATACAAAAAGGAGTGGTGATGTAGAATTTTTCTATTGTGTTTAACAGAAAAACTTAATTTCTTGCTGTGCTGACTCAGATATCTCTGATTCTGTGACTCAGTCTGGACTCTCAACTTCTTTGTGAGAGTCCACCTAACTGTAAGTTCCTCGGACACCTTTAGGTGGTTGCTGAAGTGAACAATAAGAGTGGCCTCCTTCAGGTGTCTTATCTGTTACCAATTCAAACAGCCTTATAAAGGACTCAGAAATCAAGGCAAACAAATTGTGTCACACAAAACAATATACCCTGTTATGCATAATAGCCTTGCAGGTTGCAAAGCTAAAGTGTTATAGTCTTCTAAGGAGCTCTTCAATAATTTATCTGTTAATGTAAAAGAAGGGAAAGAATTAAGATATTTAATTCAGTTCAAATATATTTTTCTATTTGTTATTTATTAAGATGCTTCAGGAATATGATTTCTGTAGATACAACAAATGCTACATGCTATACAAAAAACAAATTCTCTGTCAGTTCTTCTGTATTTTTAAATATGGAATCACCTAGAAGGCCTATAGTTGGAATAAAATCCTCACTGTAAAAGGGACAACAAAACTATGGAGCACAGAAACAGAGAATATGACAGTATTTCATGTTGTTAAACAAAACATTCTCTAAGATTCAAAGAGGCTCAGATGCAAATTTCCAGTTTCAGTCCTTCTCAATTTAAAACTTACTAACAAAAACTAGATGAACTTATCTAGTGTGTCGTATACACTGGAAAAATTAAAAATTTAGATATTTCCAACTCTGTATGTTACAGAATTCTACTGCACTTTTACTATGGAAATAATAAGTAAAAACAACTCTAGTAAATAATTAAAACACCTCAGATCAGTACCCAATACAACATGACATTATCCATGTACAGTTAAGGAACAGGATGAGTCTTCAGCTCCTCTTTAACCTTGTCTGTGGCCTGAACAGAAGTTACTATGCCACCTCTGGGATCAGTGTTACACAGGTCCATCAGCTTAATCACAATTAAACAGAGAAGTTGATCTCAATATGACTATTGTGCCACTTTCAATAGATGATCCAGAATTGGCTATCAGATCCCAGTGCTGGACTGTTTTTGGTCTTGATTGGGAGAAGATCCATGGCTGTCTACACTCTTTGTCTTTTCTTAGAACTACGGAAGTGACAGTTATCTTAATCTTGTGCACTTGGGAGCGGTTTAGAAAAAGTATCTCATTTCACAGCAAGTCAATCTGCTTTTATTCTGGGTAAATTTACCAGGATATTCCTTGGTATTCATGACTTTGATATTCGAACTTTATTTTCGAATAATGTTCTTAAAGCTAACTCTTCTATATCTTGCTTGTTGATTACATAATTTCCTTCATTAAAAACAAAACAAAATTAATAAAAATAACAACCAAAAAAGCTGTCTCGTTGTACTTTTCTGAAGGAATATGCTTAAAATATTATTGCTTGTGGTGGGTTGACATTGGCTGGATGCCAGGTACACACAAAAGCCTATCACTCCCCTCCACAACTGGACAGAGGAGAAAATATATAACAAAAGTCTCATGACTTAAGGACACGGATTACTGTCACAGGCAAAACAGATTTGACTTGGGGAAATTTATTGAATTTATTATCAATAAAAGTCAGAGCAGGATAATGACAAATAAATCTTTAAAACACATTCCAAATACCCCTCACAGTTTTCCAGGTTCTACCTCCTCCCCTGCAGCAGCACAGGGAGACAGGGAATGGGGGTTACATTCAGTTCATCGCAGGTTGTTTCTGCTGCTGCTTTGCAAAAAGAGTCCTTCCCCTGCTCCAGCATAGGGTCCTTCCCACAGAGACAGCTCTCCATGGACTTTTGCAGTGTGAGTCTTTCCCACAGGCTGCAATTCTTCAAGAACTGCTCCAACATTGGTCCCTCTCCACAGGGTACAGTCGTTCAGGAACAAGCTGTTCAGAATGGGTCCCTTCAGGGTCTAAACTCCTACTAGTAAACCTGCTCTACCATAGGTTCCTCTCTCCATGGGTCCATAGGTCCTTGACAAGACCCTTTCCCAGAGCAGGCTTGCCACAGCTTCACAACCTTCTTTCAGGCAGTCATCTGCTCCAGAGTGCAGATGGATCTCTTCACCTATGTGGTCCTCCATGGGTTGCAAGGCAACAGCCTGCCTCACCATGGTCTTCACCACAGGCTGGATGGCAACCTTAGCTCTAGTGCCTGGAGCACCTCCTGCCCAACCTTCTGCACTGACCTTGGTGTCTGCAGGGTTTCTTCTCACCCACGTGGTGGGTCCATCCTGGAACTGATTGGCATAGGCTCCATTAGACATAGGGAAATCTTCTAGCAGTTTCTTGTAGAAGCTACCCCTGTAGTTCCCTGGTGCTACCAAAACCCGGCTGTGCAAACACAATACACTGCTGTAACTTACATGTGCAGTGTTTTTAAAAATAGTCCTTTGGATTGTGTTGTTCTGCTTTTACTGTATCATTACAAGACTGCAATTTTCTAAAATACTTCTGCTGCTGTATCGGTGCTGCTGCCTTTTAGATTTTTTTCTTTTTCTATTTTGTGTGTGTATTTTTGTTTACAGCATATTAACTGAACACTCAAGAAAGCTAGCAGTAAGAATATTTCACATCCACTTTCCAAAGTAGAGAGCTGACAATAGGAAGAAATAATACAGAGTGTGCATTGGCAATCCATCTTATATAAACCTTAGGAGGGGTAACAAACCTGTAAACTCAAGATCACATCCTGACACAAAGACAGGATGTAAATTCCTGCTTGGTATTTGTTTCCAATGAGCTCTATCAGACTGTTGCTAAAGGCATTTCCTTCAGAAAAGACATGGGGTAGTTGTGCAATTACCTAGGATACTTCGGTTTAAAGTGGTACTGATCAAAACTGTTCCTATGTGAATTATAAAATATTTGTCTGGGTGAAATTTTATGTAAATCAAAAGCTAAATTCTTAGTCCATACTTGTTCTTCGTTGGTTTGCTAACATCTCAGGGAATTTAGAGAAGTCATTTAACTTTGAATGTGTATTCAGAGACATATGTTTTCTCGCATCCTTCCTCAAATGATCCAAGTTATCTGAACTGGACTATTCCAGGCAAATCACCTGCTGCTTAAGGACTATCAATCTTTTCCACGGTGAATTTAGCTGAAAAATTAGAAAGTTTAATTTAAAAAATATCAGAATGCTTTGTCTTTCTGCTCCTGATTTTTAATTTTCCTGCTTCATCAAATTTAGCTAGTGTCATTCACCAAAGTCAATATAGAGTATTCAGTTTGCTGAAAATTCAACTCTTTTGCATGCCCTCCTCTCCAAAAAAAGTTATATCACCCACCAAAGTGGAAAAGAAATGCCTATTTCCGTTCCAATATAAATAAATTTGAGTGTGTATTATCTCATAATTTGTCAAAATGGGTGCATGAGTCCTGAAGCAGACTTTGAAAATGGAAGGAACGCTCATCTGTGCTGCAGAGAGTACAATGCTACTGTATTACTGTCTCCCAAGCATAAAAAGTTTGGGGTAAAGGCTAATTTAGAGCATCTTGTTTTGATTAGCAAGTGACTGTATTACACTATAGAACACACAGTGATAGTTTCAATTATCTCTTTTACAAAGTCTTTTGACCACTATGGAGCAGTCTTTTGGGCTCTAAGACGATATGTGAGAGTGGCATTCTGCTGAAGGATTGCTTGTTAGAGGTCCATATATAGAATTTTTTCATCATGCTTTTTGCTACTTCTTCTCCACAGTGCATTGCATAGAACCCTCTGCTTTCTAAAAAAGTATAACACAACTGTGACTATACAGAGAAAATGTGATAAGAACTGTAGACATAAATTAAATGTTAATCACATAGAAATTATTACAATTTCATATTATACAAAAAGAATCCATCTCCCTTGAAATTCAGTCAAAATTATTTAAAATCTCAATATGTAATCAAAATCAAAACAACTTTATAAAATGATATTTTAATTTAAATTGCTTAAATGGAATACTTTAGTGTATTCAACTGGCAGACAGACATAGTCCCAGTACTTGTATAATAAGCTACTTCAGTTAGACAGCAATTAACTTTTTAAATTCAGTAAGTATTACAAATTGTCGATTGCTTTCTGAGAAAAAGTATCTAGAGAGGAGATCAGGTACTTCTGATTGAGTGTAAGAAAAATGTCTTAGTATTAACTAATCCTGGAATATTGTATGTATTCAAAGCCAATGCTTTTAAATTTTAGTGATAGACTATTGCTCCCTGTAATTTTTATAATGGTATTTAAATTCTATGATGAATTGTAGCTAAATTTTGCATATAATTTAGGCTGAATAGATTTTCTGAAAACTGCTATTTTAATAGGTAATTGTCTCATTTTGATTTACAGTCCTAAGGGGAACCAAAAGAAAGGGTGATTGAGAAAAACAAACCTGTTGAACAGGCCTTTTTAGAAGAAGCTTGAGAAGACTATGAAAATTACATCAACTTTCAGGGACAACATGTTCGTAAATATCTTTGTATCCTTTCAAGATCTCAACTTTGGTACTCCTTTGGACTAGAACATGTTGCAAATAGGAGAACAGAGCAAGACTTGAGGTAGAAGAACTTCTCACAAAGGGCTTTTAAGGGTAACCGCGATTCCCGCAAATTTCAGTACAATTACTTCCTTGACAGGTACAGAGTCTCTTCTGTTTCTGCACTCACAGTGCCTGGGAATGGGTTACATTACAAGAATTTAAACCTCTGTGCTATCCTTATTTTGCAGGACTATTGGTGTGAGTCCTCTTAAAGCTGTTAGCATGTGAAAGGGGAAAATGCATTATCTAAAAATAAGATCAAAGCAGCTATTAGGTACTTGTGGGAAGAAACAGAGAATGTGTGACTGCGTAGGATTTGTTTTCTTAGAAAACTAGGGAAAAACTAAGTGTATTGATTAATGTGAACAATTCCAACACATAGGTATTTTGCTGCAATTTGTGAGTCTGTGTCAGCAACAAGATGCAAAGGCATCATCTCTGAGAGACTGACTTCCCTCCTCACTACCTGCTGAGTTACTCGAAGTACCAAGTCTTAACTTTCCCCACCTTGCAATTAGCATTCCTGCATACACCGAAGCTGGCTGCCTGGAGAAAGTCTTATTTATCTAAATATTCATTAATCTGATAAGCAATGGAATAAGTTTTCTCACTTGCATAACACCATTGAGATGGCAAACAAAGCATTTTACATACGTTGCCCTTTCATATAGAAACATTGGGAAAGAGTAGTCGGTCAGGGAATTATAATAAACATGCTAGTAACAGAAAAGAGTCAGGAAGAGCCTATGAAGCAAAGGGAGAAGGGAGATGCTGCAGGCAGGCTGGAGGGTAGCTAAGAGAAATGAAGTGAAGGCGTAGCTGGAATGAGACCAGACTGGCATTCTGTCAGTACTGCAAGCTATGCTGAAGGGCAGAGTGCTGTGTAGGTAAGTGATATACAACAAGGAAAAACCATACACTGAAAGAGGGCAGATGAAAAGAGAAAAGTTCCACCCTCTAGGATTCACATGGCTTAACAACAGTTGTCTGCAAAAGTGTGTGAAATAAACACGGCTAAGAGTTTGTTTCAGTTCTGCAAGGAATTCTAGTAACGTAAAGTAGAATATCAGGCATTTTTCTCCCTTTGTATATCTTGAATATTTTTGCAAGCCTCTGAATAGAGTGCAAACAAAACATTGGATGGTTAGCATACTTTTGGAGCAAACATTTCTTTTAGAAGCAGGGGAAAAAGGTCAGTGCTGCCCATTGAAGCAAAAAAAAAAACCAACAAAAAACAACATAGGAAAATTAATTTTTTGAAATATATATATACTTATGTATGCATAAAGTATTATACACAACAGGACACAGTTAAAAGATAGAGGCAGGCTGAATTCACCAGTTTCTTTTATCAACTTCAAAATTTCTTATCAAGAACATTAACCTGATGGAATAATGAAGAAGAAGACAGGGGGAAAAAAAGCCAAAAGAAGTAATTATGTCTGAGTGTATGCTGTTTCAACTATTAATTTTGTGGTTTTTTCAGAAGAGGAACATCTACTTCATGATTAATTGAAGAAACAATTGAGTCATTAGTCGTATTAAAGTATAATTTTAATGTTTTCCGGAAGAAAGGACATCTGTGTGTCAAGAAACGGAAAATGGGTTTATTGTCCATTGTAAGTAACTTTCTAAAATGTGTAGCTGTCCTTTTTTTCAAATATCATTTCAACTAACACAGAATTTTAATTATATACATAAATGAAGTGAGGTGAGGATACAGAATCACAGAATTATTAAGGTTGGAAAAGAGCTTCAAGATTATTGAGGCCAACCTTTGACCAATCACCATTTTGTCATCTAGATCATAGGACTAAGAGCTATGTCCAGTTGTTTCTTGAATACCTCCAGGGATGATGACTCCAACACCTCCCTAAGAAGTCCATTCTAGTGCTTAAAAATCCTTTCTATGAAGAAGCTCCTCCTAATGTTCAACTTGAACCTTCCCTGGTGCATCTTAAAGCTATCTCCTTTCATCCAGGCGCTAGTTGCCTGGTAGAGGACGCTGACTCCCACTTCCCTACAACCTTCTTTTAGGTAGTTGTAGAGAGAAATAACGTCCTCCTATGAGCTTCCTTTTCTTCAAACTAAACAACCCCAGATCCCTCAGCAGTTCTTCACGTGGCTTACACTCTAGACCCTTCACCAGCTCCATTGCCTTTCTCTACACACACTTCAGCACCTCAATGTCTTTATGGTAGTTAGGGGCCCAGAACTGGACAGGATTTGAGGTATGGCCTCACTAGTTCCAAGCATAGAGAGATAATCACTTTCTTGGTCCTGTTGGCTACACTATTTCTGATACAGGCCAGGATGTCATTGGCCTTCCTGTCCATATGGGCACACTGCTGTCTCATGTTCAGTTTCCTATCAATCAGAAGATCCAGGTCCCTTTCTGTCTGGCTGGTCTCCAGCCACTCTGCCCCTAGCCTGCAACACTGCAAGGTGTTGTTGTGATCCAAGTGCAGGACCCAGCATATGATCTCATAGAACCTCAAACTGTTGACCTTGACCCATCCATTCAGTCTGAACATCTCTGCAGAGCCTTCCTACCCTCCAGCAGATCAACACTCTTACCCAACTTAGTGTTGTCTACGAACTGTCTGAGGATACAGTCAATCCCCTCATCTAGATTATTAAATATTAGATATTAAATAAGATTAACCCCAAATCTGAGATCTCGGAAACCCACTAGCGACCATCCACTAACTGGATGTGGCACCATTCCCCACCAACTCTCTGGCGTTGGCCATCTAGCCAGTCTTTAATCCAGCAAAAAACACACTTGTTGATTATGAGTATTTTCATTCATATGGAGGTATAAAGGAAGAAATTATTTCAGTTCAAAAATTTGTAAAGATGGATTTCTGCCTGAGAAATGGGAATGGACACACTTCACACTCATCTGTTCAACATCAGTGTCCAAATAACCTTTTGGGATGCAATTTTAAAGTCTTGTTGGGCCAGAGCTTTTGCAGAAGACAATGGCAAAACAGATTATATATATCAATTCTAAAACATTTCAGGATAAATTTTCTTTGTGATGGGTCCTAATGTGACCTACTTTTAATGAAGTGGCTTTACATTATGTCTGCCTTCTAAATGGCACACTGCTCAAGTACAGCATTTCTGAATTCTTGCTCGTACCATTCAAAGCAGTAGTGCTTTGGGAATGAAAAGAGGTCTTTTTAACACATATTTGGGGCTCATGAATGTAGCATCTACAGTTCCTTGAGAAAGGATTTGGCTGCTATTTTTTGTTTTGAGATACCCACCACTAATTCATACCTTCTAGTTAACCCCAAAGGATGACAGGTTTGTTCAGGACAACTTTTCTTAAGGACTACTTTAAGAACTCCTTTACCTATTTTGGGCTTTTTGTTTGTTTGTTTTCAAATTAAAATATTGCCTTATGAAAAGAGAGGGGAAAAACCCCTTTTCAGACAAGAACAAGGTATACCTTTAGTGGCATACCTACCCTGTCTTTCAAATTTTCATTGTGCACAGCATTGTATTATGTCATCAGTAGTCTTGCTGACAATAGCACAACCTCATTCTTTGTGATGACTGTAATTTAACTTCTCGGTGAAAGCGCACCTTGACAACACGTCCATAGTAAGACAAGTAGCATTAAAACACTCTTTCAGTAAATCTTGTGCTACTCTTTATCTTCACCTGCAGAAAACATGCCTGCTGCTACGGAGTGGATGGACATTTCACTTTGTTTGGTGATCACTAATCCTCTCCAAGTGAGTCCACAGTACCCTTTTAACTTCTAATCAGAATACTGCAGTAATAGATGGAGAGCTGCAGTAATTTTTATAAACATGCTGTGTAAACAAGTGAGATGATAGGAAACGTAATCACATCTAAGCCCTGCCTACTGAAAGAAAAGTCTCCTATTTGCTTGTCTTCATTTTTTTTAGAGTACATTTTTTTTTTTAGAGATTCAATCAAGTGAGCTAATTAGTGAAAAGTCAAAATGGAACTCTTTCCCACTCTTTATCATTTTTTTCAAGCCAAGTATTTTATTAGCTCTAATAAACTGAAAAGAGAAGGGAAAAAGAGATAGTATAAACTGACTAAACTAAGGGTTATCCCTCTTATTTTTAAGTAACTGTGAAATATTTTCAGCACTTTTAGTTTTACTTGTTAGTAAATCAACAAAGCTAATTCACATATTTTAATTGTATCTGACCTTACATTGTTTATGTGACTGAGGCAGCCAGACTGACTTGACTTTGGAGAAAGGTAAGACAAATTTTGCACAGACTTATATACTTTACCTTTCCACTGAAATCAATATATAGCATATCTGCAGAACACAGTCCAGTTAATCATTGTGTGCTTTCTTTGAACAAATACATGCATGCATGCACACATTTTTAGTTCTTTGAAGGTTTTTCTTTCAAAGCCTTGCTTAATTTCAAGTTCCAGCAAGTCTATCCTATTTCAGTATATTTATCATCAATCTACCCCAGTCTGCATAAAATGTGCAGGGTCAATAGCATCAGCAGACTGAGTCTACCTAGGTGCTGGAGATGAAAGTTCAGGAGCATAACGTTATTCCTGATAAATGAAATCTTCTGGTGCTCCTTCCATTTCTCTGCAAAAAGCTATGAGTCTTTCAGAGTGGTGAGTTCAGACTGGTAGAGTTAGAAGCCAGCTGCTCTTTAAATGATAAGGAGAAATAAATGAATTTAATACTGACAGCTCATTAATCCATTACCTGGCGGCCACTGCACTAAGGCCTGATCACAATTTACAAAAATGTATATTTGCCTGAAGCCTTATTTAGTAATATCTGTGCAATCTATGAATGAGTCCAACCTAGAGTTATATATGATATTCATAATGCGATTGACTGGCAGATATTAGCTCTCACTTCCTCATAACCCAAGGAAAGGTTTTTCCCATTATTCTTTCCGACGAAGTAACCAACATTAAAATTAATGAGTGGCAGAGACGCAATACTTTTTCCTGTTCTAGGACTTGGAAAAAATAATCTGGTTGGAATAGACAACCCCTTGGTATTTATGGATTACACTTAACCACAAGCAGTAGAACTACTGGTGAGAACTAATTTTTTTTTCTCCCCACCTACTTTTTAATGTTGTGAACTATGAGGCAGTTTATAAACAGATAACATTTTTCTATAGGCACCTGCAGTTATCTTACATTCCTTTGTCGGCAAAACATTTTTTGTCTTAATCCTAATTAATCCTAATTAATCCTAATTAATAGTTACTGCATGGGACCTGCATACTTCATGTGAAAAAGAATATGTAGTACCCAACCTGTGGAAGATTCCTGATTTTGACCAAATCACTACATACACCAAATTTTCCAAGATGATTGGAGATTGCAGACTTCCTAGGGACCAGAGCTGTTTTGCTGGTGCTCCCAGCTGGTGCTCACAGCCCAGATATGACCAAGAAGCCATGCAGCTGTTAGGATGGTGCATGTCTAATGAGCCTCTTCCCATGACCTACCTGTTTGGGCACAGCGCTGTGCTGAGGTTAGCCGTAAGAGATTGCAGCCATCCTCCAACTCTGACCTGAGACCTGCTGTTGAAGGAGCAGAGGAGCAAATGAAGGACAATGTCACTACTTGCATAGTGGATGTGTGGCTTGTTTCTGCAGGTACTTGGTGACTCTATGTCCCAGTTTGAGACAATAGAGAATTTTATCACTTAGAACAGAAGCTCGTTAAATGAAAAAAAAACCACAAGATGTATTACAAGGAAAGGGAAAAGAAAAAAAAACAACCCCAAATATATATATATTTATAATAACAATATAAATATGTATTTTTAGATAGATAGATAGATAGATAGATAGATAGATAGATAGATAGATAGATATAGATTAGATAGATAGATAGATAGATAGATAGATAGATAGATAGATAGATAGATAGATAGATAAGATATATATCACTCACACACACCCAGGATTCCCAAAAGATAAAAACACACACATACTCACATCCCTTCCATGAGAAAGAAATTGGGTTCAAAGAACCACCCCTCTGCCCTGAAAAACCCCACCTGAGGAAAAAAAAAACCACAAACAGAGGAAAAAGGAAAACAAAACAAAAATTGCTGGGAAAGGTTATGAAGATGAGGCCCAAACCACCAACTGGAAAAGGCTTGTGGCTGCCAGGTAGTTCTTCACCGATGCTGAAGCGAGTTCAGAGGGGGAAGAAGGCTTAGTTGAGGCTTCCAAAAGAAACAGCTGGAGACAGCTTCCCGGGCCAGGTCGGAGGCAGGAGAGAGAGCGACCCTTCCCGCGCTGAGCTTCAAAAGCTTTGCTTATCCCCGCCCAACACAGTCAGTTTGTCCAGTCAGCAAACAGTCTTGAGCTGTTCACTCCTCCCCTTTGCTTGCATCACTCATGTCATGGCAGCCCCCAGCTTAGCCATGCGGTCCCCCAAAGCCTCATGGGTAGGTGCAGGGAATGATGGGGGGTGGTCTTCCATCACAAGTAAGCACGGGAGAAATGCTGGGGGGTGGTCCATCAGTCCGTTACCATGACAACAAGGTGGCTCCCAGCTTTGGACGTCTGTCACAACTCATAACAAATGCATAAGAATTCAAATAAAAGGGGAAAAAGAAAACCAAACAGATTAAAACTATAACACTCTACCAGTCGTCTCTGGTAGAGCCAGGAAGGATGCTAATTCCTGTTACTTACATGCTTGTTTTTTGGATAAGTGCTCTCTACCCTTTCCATGGATGCTCCAGTTATGAAATACAGAAGAACCAATTGGCAAAAACACAGAGAATCATAGAATTGTGTAGGTTGAAAGAGACCTTTAAACTCCTGAAGTCCAACCATTAACCCAGCACTGGTAAGTGCATTACTAAAACATGTACCTAACTGCCATGTCCACGTCTAAGTATCTTCAGCGATGATGACTCAACCACTTCCCTGAACAGCCTGATCCAGTACTTCGCAATCCTTTTGGTAAAGAAATTTTCCTAAATGTCCAATTTAAACCTCTCCTGGAATAACCTGAATCTATTTCCTCCTGTCCTATGATTTTTTTTGAGGGGGAGAAGAAACCAACTCCAACCTGTCTACATCCTCCTTTCAGGCAGTTGTAGAGTGACAAGTTCTCCTCTCAACCTCCTTTGCTACAGGCTAAATATCCCAAACTCTCTCAGCTTCTCCTTGTGCTCCAAACCCTTCATGAGCTACACTGCCCTTGAGAAGATCCATCTAAGCCTCCCAGAGCCACTGTACTCATTACAGAGGGTTCTGGCTCTCATGATACTGAAATACCTACCCCAATGAATTGCCAGTATCTTTGAATTTCACACATTTGGCATGTTCCATCGCTCCTCTGAATCGGATGCTTCTACATATCCATAACATTTTTTAACTTACAAGAAAGGCAGAAAGATAGGTCACATATAATGGAACTAAATGAATTTGTTTTGGAGGCTGAATCATAAAATCACATTTTTTGGATAAGTACTTTTAAGGCACACTAACTTCGGTACAAATCATGAAAAATGGAACTCTTTAGGGCCATCAAATGTATGCAAATAGTTTGTTATTGTGTTTTTTTCTCTCCATGCCTGAATAATCTAAAATGTCCTTCTAATTGAAAGTGTGAGTCACAAAGATTTCCTACCACTGTGGACACCATCATGAACAGGTCAGATTGACCTCATGCAATTCAGTGAGGGATTTTTAAAGGGGAAAAAAAAAAAAAAAAGCTACCATTACCGGGTGCCTGGAGCTCATTTTGCATTGCTAAGTTGTTATGTCTCTGTTTCTGCTTCTTAAAACCTGCTGTGTGAGATTAACAGTGTTTTTTCGTGAGTACTTACAGGCAAAGTGCCTTTAAAACTCTCTCTGTTCTTCTTCTCAGTGCCAAAATTGAGATAAACATTTACCTTTTTACAAATCATAGGCATAAGGAGTCAACCCCCCATCTCTACCCCATCACGTGATAGTCTTTTCGAGAGGGTACAGAACTTTATCAGCCAAAGATTTCTTAAGAAAATGGCCATATGATAGTCCAAGGAGACTTGGAACCTCCTTTTTTCTTTAGTCATGTAGCAGCAGCAGGCATCTGCCTTCTATAGAGTTTTGGCACCTTGTGGCCAGCAAGCAAGAAAACAAAAGTTTGTAGTGTCTAACCAATAACTGCTGATGGCACAGTAATTGGCACCAGTAAAGTCCTCCTTGGAAGTGAATTTTACTTGTGCCTGCTTTTCTCTCATCCTTTCATTGGACTATGTTGTGACTAATAAAAGACAGAAACCAGAACAAAAGGAAAAAGCAGAAGAATCTTCTTTTCCTTCCATCTTATTGCATGAAAAAATAAATCTTCTTATATGTAAGAAAAAGTCCAGGAATGACAGGGAGAAGGTGTGTTTGATAGCCAAGGGATACCCTGTCCCTGTGACACATCTCTCTTTCTAACTTTCCAGTTAATAATTAACTGTTCTTTTTAGGCTGCAGCCTCTCTTTACCTAACTTGGTCTGTCTTTCCTCAGAAGGTAATAGAAATATTTTTAATAAATACTGGAACTAGAAATGCAATTTTCAGTAATTTTATAGACTATATCATTTTATCTCATTGAGCAAGAGCTAGGACAGGACAGCTTCCAGGAGCAAAGGACACATGAAATGGCACTGATGGATTTTGTGATGAAGAAAATGACTAAGAAGCCTTCCCAGAGTGGCCCACACGTGAGATGTGTACCAGGCATTCCTAGTAGGGGATCTTCTAATGCCCACAGCAGACATTTCAAAACCTGCTGTCTTTGCACTTAAACTCCAGCTAAAAGGTACAAGCATGTGATTTTCATTTGAAAATATTCTTTGAGATGAGCAAGGTGGGAATAAAGTAAAACAAATTATTAACTTGCAGGGAGGTCTCACTGAAGTTGCCTTTTTTTTTCTACTGTAATATTTATGTCAATCAATTGTTTTCCTTACAGCTTCAAACAGTCCCATTAGGTAACATGTTGCCAACGAAAAGAATGTAATTTCAGCACCAAGGGCTTTTTCTGTGGTTATCCAAATCCTATTAACAATGCCTAAGGAACAGGCTTACTATTGGGTTTTACTACTGTAATATACATGTGCATCCTTGGGGCATACATTTGAAATTCCCAAGTCTGTATTAGCTCTTGCATTACTCCAGGTACAACTAGATAAAAGAGATTAGGTTCAGTAGCTGTTTAACATTCAGCAGTCTATCCATCTACAACATCTCTTCAGGTAATTTTCCAATTCTGCATTGACCATTAACAGACTTTTCTCACAATTTTACTCTTTTGCTACTGACCAAACACATATGACATAAGATTTCAAG
Source organism: Serilophus lunatus (assembly GCA_013399895.1). NCBI lineage: Eukaryota > Metazoa > Chordata > Aves > Passeriformes > Eurylaimidae > Serilophus > Serilophus lunatus. Next base: position 90,438 of record VXBA01001292.1, read on the forward strand.
GAGCTGAACTACAGTTTTAACTATACAGTGCACTTGAATGGCTGTAGCATAAAAACTTAAGTCCAGCCTAAATTGTGTACTCCCTTATTTTTAGTGATGTTATATTCTGCCAATAAAATGGGGCTTAGAAATAACTGAGGCAGTCTCTAGCTTATATGAGGTTTTTTTAGTTCTGCCCATTCCTGTTTATCACTGACACCGGTATCTTCTGTTGCACTGATGAGCTCAGAGAGTCACTCTGAAAGGACACCTCTGAGAAGCTGGAGCAGTCATCATCTTGTTAATTACTCTTGATTTTTCTCTCGTTTCACTGCCATTCACAGAAGGACTGAAGCAGAGAGGGTAAAAGTTCAAGAGAAAGAAAGCACTGGTGGGAGAGAAGATGTCACAATAGCCCAAGTGTATGGAAAAAAAATAGGGAGGGAGTAGTTCATAGCAGGGTCTCTGTTCTTACGAAGTCCATGCAGAAAGCTATCAAGCAGTTCAATATGCTATATGCACCTGGAATAATGTATGCAGTGTGTGTATACATATACGTGTATATTTTATATGGATATTTTCTAGCCTTATTTATATTCTGGCTTTGGCATTGTTTGATAGAAAAGCACATGATGTAGACTAGAGGAAGAAGAAAAATTTACAATGCTCTCCTATCCAAGTAATTGACTTACAGCTATTTTTGTGAGACCTCTATGGGTGTAGTAGAAGGAAATGTAGATGCAGAAGACTTGATTTTGGTTTGGTTTCCATAACGTGCTGTATATGAACTGCAGAAATGCTGAATACTTGAATAGAAGCCTTAATGATATAACAGGGGTTTTCTTGTTTTCCCACTTAACTGTTTGAAATTACTGTTACACTGCTCAGAATTGTCAGTAGTGTATCTATGTAGACACAAAGCTGGAGCTCCTCAGCGATGTTCCACATCCAAGCAAATACAGCAGTTAAAGATCACACTATCAGAGCTGTGTGCACAAAAATAAAACTGTAGTGTGTCTTATACTATGTTGTAAAAAAATACACCTAGGATCAGTACAGAAGCAAGTCACATGCTTGAGGTAAAAAAAGGTATTTTAAAATTTCACATTCATCAAATTGTTTCCATCAATTAGATTCATGAGCCACATCTGACATGTCTAAAATCACTATTAAAACAACAGTCATGCTGAGATCAAAGCCAGAGTCTGCACTAACTCCAGAGAGGCCAAGATTTCATTTCTTAATGTAAACATCTTTGAATATATACCTCAAATTCAGTTGTGTGAGTTATCATGGCAGTCCAAGTGCATTTTCAAGTGTTGGATTTGAAGGTTGCTCTGTCCTGAGGTAAATTGGTATGTCTGCCATCTCTAGAAAAATAGCAAGTCTCTGAAGTCTTTGAACATCATTGTAGATATGTCCTGTGCTGTCACAGTAATATTTCTCCTTGCTTTGAGAATAACAGCAGATTGGTGAAGCAACTCAATAAAAGGAAATGGAAGTGCGTATATATTTCTTGTGCAACACTTGAAAGACTGAAGGCATTCTTTGTGTATGACAGTTATTTCATATAACTCAACCAAATCATCTGTATATCCCATGTTTGCACTTGTAGTTTAACCTAAGTGCTTTAGACGTTCTCCATGTTTTCTAACTAAAAAGGCATTTTCAAGGTTCAAACAGTGATGAGTACAGGGGGAAGATCATTGGTTTAATCCTGCTGGCCACACTATTTCTGATACAGCCCAGGATGCCACTGGCCTTCTTGGCCACCTGGGCACACTGCTGGCTCGTGTTCAGCTGTCAGCCAGCACCCCAAGATCCTTTTCCGTTGGGCAGCTTTCCAGCTACTCTGGCCCCTGCAGTAGCACTGCCTGTGGCTGTTGTGACGCAAGTGCAGGACCCAGCATTTCACCTTGTAGAACCTTATTTCATTGGCCTTAGCCCAAGGGTCCAGTCTGTCCAGATCCTCTATAAAGCATTCCTACCCTCCCTCAGGTCAAGACTCCCACTCAGTCAGTTTGGTGTTGTCTGCAAACTGAGAGTGCACTCAATCCCCTTGTCCAGATCATTGATAAAGGTATTAAACAGGATTGGCTGCAGTAGTGCAGTAGCCCTGTGGAGCACTACTTGTGACTGGCCGCTAGCTGGATGTAACTCCCTCTGCCAGCACTATCTGGGCCCAGTCATCCAGCTGGATTTTTACCCAATGAAGGGCGCATCTGTCCAAGCCATAAGCAGCCAGTCTCTCCAGGAGAATGCTGTGGGAAATGGTGACAATGACTTGACCTAAGTAGACAACATTAACAGGCTCATCCACTAAGCAAGTCACCTTGTCATAGAAAGTGATAATATTACGGAACCTAAGAACACCCCTTTTAAAGGAATGCAAGATAAAAGATGGCCACAATAGATATGATAACTACACTCATAAACCTGTCGATGACATATATAACTTCTGTGTGATGTGGCAAAACCTAAAATACCCAACACTTCCCTAAAAAAGTATAAGAAGCATTTGATGTCTGGTTTTGGTTGGGTTTTTTTGGCTTCCATCCTATCTTGTAGATATAATTTTATACCTGTTTTTCATCATCCAATAAATCCATTCGTCATTGTAGTAACCCATACTGTTGTATGGAAATAATAGTCTTGTTGACTCTCAGACCTGACTTAGTGGTGAGTCAACAAAGGCCCAGCACCTTAGGCTTAGTATGATAAAGGGTTGTTAAAAAGAAAAGCAACATTTCTATTGAAAATTGAGTGCTGTTGAGTTGAGAATATGTCCCAGAGTACTGTCAATGGCCTTCTAGATAACATGGGAAGGCTCCACGTGAGACGCTCCGTACAACATGAGGAAAGAAGAACTGAGTTAAAAGATGAATAAATGTAGAAGAAGAATGAATATGGTTATGGTTAGAAAGCCTAACCCACTCGGCTTGTTTTGTCCTAGCAAAGTGAAGGCTGAGGGAAGACATGTAATTATGGCACAAAAATGAATAAATGCAGACTGATGAATGAATTGGGTGTTGAACTTGAAAACTAAAGTCCCATCCAAGAAATTAAATTTTAGAGCAGAATCTTATTACAGCAAATATGGGGGAAAAATTGTTACTTGTATTATATTAGATTTGATCTGTTTTGATGGGAATGCCTTGATTCTCACAAAATGTACAAATCTTATCAGTAGTGTGATACAGCGAAAGGATTCATTTCAGAACATGATCAGTGTAGACAGAGGATCCATTTTGTTCAGTCATCAGCTGCATTCAGTGCAGTGATAAATTGAACAGTCACTTCACCATCTCCAAAAAGGGGCTGTATTCCATGTCCTCATGTTTTCATTTTTCATATCTTCTCCTAGTTGAAATGCAGATCTCCATTTTATAAGGAAAATTGGAATATTAAACAATCACTTTTGCAGTGAAAATGTGAATATTCCATGTAATTTCCTATGTTCAAACTACAATAGCTCTGTACCTTTGTCACAATTAACTACTGTTGTAAATGCAAAAAGAAATTTCCAATTAATCTTTTCTTGTGGTGCCTTGTAATACTGTCAAATATAAGTTCTATAGACACACAATATGAGTGATTAAAAAGACCTTCATATTGTCAAAACTAGAAGCTCTCGCCAAAAAAAAATCCTACTTATTTCTGCTCTTTTTTCTGGAGAAGATTTCCCCTCCAGTTATCAGTCCTAATATAATCAATCATATGTGTATGCTATGTACAGAATATATGCACATTATTATATATTTAAATGCTGCACACATATATGTAGGAATTGGGAAAGTTTTAACTGGGAAAGAGAGACAGAAAATGCAAGCTTATCCAAATAACAGAATTATGTAGATTAAATGTTGGAGTTTGTAAAGTTATTACTGACAAAAGTACTACACAGTCCATTACTACAAAACAGTCAAGCACTTTGGCATGCACCTCTGTCCCAAGCTTAGCTTGCTTCTATCTGCACCTTAACCCTTGCTCCTTTTGTTCTTCCAGTTTCTAATATAACCAGAAAGAGTTATCTTGTCCTGTGAAAACGAGTTTCCAAAGGGAGCTCAACTTCCTATATATTAGGTTAGGATGCCAGTTTAGGAAGATGAAAGAAAAAGTTGTCATTGCAAGTCAATGTAGAGGCTTACATGTTGGTCCCCTGTTAGCCTCCAAATCTGTTAGGTTCTCCAGAAGGTTGTGTCTTTTTCATAAAATAATTCAGCATAATTGATTTTACTCTGTATTAAAGCAAAGCAAAGAGTTAACATCCATGATTTTCAGTAAACTTATTTACATTTTATGCATATTTTTACGGGCGCTTATACACATACAATTGCATTTGCAAACAAAACCTGCAGCTGGGATTTCACTAACCTTTATAAAAATGGAGAAAACAAACCCAGTCAGACTATATTTATGCCAGCTGTCAACTACAAGATCACTCATGAATTTGATCAAATTTAGGTCCCCATTGCAATGAGGGTCAATGATCTGTTGAAGTACATTGATTTCCTTACAAAAAAATTCACTATAACTGTCTTTTCATTTTAAAATGGACCAACCTCTCTTTTCTTTTCTTTTCTTTTCTTTTCTTTTCTTTTCTTTTCTTTTCTTTTCTTTTCTTTTCTTTTCTTTTCTTTTCTTTTTTTTATTCCCAATGCACCTTTCTAATTTCGTTAAGTTGTAACTTTTTGGTGCTTTTCTGACACAACCTGTGGATTGTTTCAAAACCCTATTGCTGGTAGCAGGTCTGGGTATGCCACACTGATGAAGAGAAGAGTTTCTTTCAGATTGCAAGAACACTTTAGCTGATTCTTACACATGCTTCAGCTATGCGAATTATCAGGTTAAAGAACTGCTGTCATAGAACAGGGCACTGGCACAACCCTGACAAATATAGACTGCTATTTTATTTTTGGAAAATCAGCCTAGGGCTATTGCGGTTGTCTTGCTGACAGACATCATGTTGCTATTCCAACAGAAATGTTAAATGTAAAATCAACTAATCCAAGGGTTTAGGATTATACTTAAATTTTTAATAAATTGTCAAAATCCCACTTTACAACATTCAATTAAGATTGGACTGAGCAGCCCCACTGTTACTTAGTAAGCACTTACCCTCCAGAAACACCAGCAAGGGGAAGGGTGGCAGGTCTGCAAACCTCTTCTATGAAACGAAATTCTGCTGGTTTATTCCATGTCATTTAACTGCCTAGGTACTTCTGCCCCTGATGGTCACACTGGACTGTAATACGGAGTTCCCATCCATGCCTCCCATCAGATATTCAGCTCCTTTCAGCATACTGGTTCGGCCACTGGTTGCCATACCATAACCTCAGTGGTATGGCTGTGTTTTCCTTCCCTCTCTTCACTCTCATTTCTTCATGGATCCTTCCTGTCCCCTCAAACAACAATTACCTTGAACAGCACCATTTAATCTCTCCTCTCAGTGAAGTTTGCAGTGCACCTCACAGGAGCCTGAATACAGCATCATAGCCCATGTTGGTTGCTTGCTCCACAGACAAGGGGAGTGTGGCTTGCACCTCTACAGTAAGAAGAGAATTAGTATGATCTTGTTGTTATATATCAGTGCTCTGTAAAGAGTTAAAGAACACGTGTGCCAGGAGACACTAGCTATGTTTGCATTGCTATTGTAGTACTACTCCACTTGTTATCCTTTTGTACTTTAAATGGCTTCCTTCACACTTAGGCCCGCAGCAAATGTATGGCACTTAACCATATGACAAGATGCAGAGCAAGTCTCATCTAAGCAGAGTTCTGGATCCTTTAAAACAAATTGTTCTCATTTCAAAGACCTGAGTCTTGCAAACAGTCCAAAGTGCCCATATATGTGGCCTTTGTGAAGAAAAGTCATACCAGCCCTCTTCTATTTAATGATGTTGAGGGGAGGGGGTAGGAGGGATAGGCAGGGAAACAATTGGGAGATCATGAAGAAATTACAGAGATTACGGTGATGTGGGAGCTGAGCTGTTTTCAAAGTCATCCTTGAAAAACAGGCAATAAGTTGGAGCCTGAGTAGATAATCTATTGCTCTAACCGCCACCTGATATTTGTGTTGACAGCCCAAAAGTGAATGTTACATGTTACATATATATAGAATATATACATATACACATATCCATATATATGTTCCATACATATATGGAATGTAAATTCCATATGACATTCCAGTGTGTAGGATTTCTGGCCATAGCTTGCTCACTGCCACCAAATGTGGCTTGGTGATGTCCTTATACCCTGCTTTCCCATAAAAGAGACAAAGCCATCCATGGGAGTTGTTACACTTTTTACAGCACCTTGTTAAAAGCCCCAGTAAAATCAGTTATAAGTTCTTCAAAGAGGAAGATGTAGAAGATGTAGGGGATGTAAATGGCTCACAACTATAGATGTTTCTGTCCTCTCTATAAATACACCTGAGAGAACCATATCCCGATGTGTTTGCCACAGTTTGTGTGTTTCTCCTCCCCAGGAATGATGACTGCTATCAAAATTGACTTCTTCACTCAATACAACAAGCAATTCTGAATCAGCATGCTCTGTGTAGAGTTTGTTGTTCAATGTGGGACCCAAATGACGGCAACTCTGAGTAATGAGATTAAGCACCTCCAGAATCCGAAGCTGAAAATTCTACCTAACCTGCACACATTTCTCTCTAAAGGACCTTGTTGCAAAAAATATTCTAATCCTTTAGACTGTGCTTTTTGTCTTCTATACATGGGTATTGATGATTATGTGCAGTTACATATTATCAGTATAATATGATATAAGATTGATTATTTTCATTAGTGCTGCTATGAAGTGATGAAGTTATACAATGGTTCTGTGATAAAATATTTTATTCCCGAAGCAGAAATCAATGAATCAATAGAAAAAACATCCCAAACTATCGCTAACTTTTAAAAAAATATATAATAATGTATTGTGTAATTATTTTCTTCTGTAGTATCTGTAAACTCTTTATTTCTTCATCAGCTATTGTATTTATTTGGAATCAACTGTGTGGGAAGCTATTTTCACAGAGAAGACAGATTTAGTGTAACTGATGCTAGAACTCACCAGTTCTAAACTTCTACTTTAACTCAGCCATTAGCACCTAATTAGTTAAAAGGCCTTTTGTAGGTCAAATATTGAGATAAGGCTGCAGTTGCCAGATGTCCTGGGGCCAAAGTGGGACAGTGACTTCTCCAGCCTTATGGATATTATTAGATGTGTCTCCAAGCCTGCTTGCTGTAAACAAGAGATTTTTAATGGTCAGGATTTACCTTTAAATAAAACCTAGCCTGAAGCACAGACCACTCCAGTCATAGCAACCTGACAGCATTTTTTCTTTGTTTTGAATAAGCAACATGCCCTGTCAAAAGTAAAGGCAAATCTTGCTGTTTCATTATTATATCTGTGTCTTGCTGTCTATCTGTTAGCCTATCATCGAACTGTATGTTAATCAAAATGAGTTGTCTAAAAAGTGTATGGTGCAGCATTATTTGTAAACAGAGATATATAAAAAAAAAGGTAAAATGTGCAAGGGAAGGGGATATGGCTGTGTGAAGAAAGATAATGCAGGTATCCCCAAAATGCCAGGCAGTGGAAGGACCTAGGAAAAATTATTTTCAATGGTGAGAAAGCTAAACATAACAGCTCGTATGAAAGAATACAATGCTTTTCCCCTCTCTCAACCTTCTTAATGCCGTGCCTGACGCCTTCTTGCACAGGGCCTCAGAGGTTGTCTATGAAAGGTTATGTTTTCAGGGACTTAACTCATCTGCAAGGCAGGTGAAGGAGAAACACCCAGGCTCTACATAAAAATGCCTCTTCCAGGCAGTAAAGACTTCTAAGAGAAATGAGCCCTAACTCATCATATTAATTCTTGTGGAAAAATGGTTTTCTACACTTACAGGCTGGATGTTCAAAAAAAGTGTTTTAACTGTCTGATTTTAAAGCCTCTGAGTTTTAACTTCAGCAAGTTGTCGTTTTGGGGGGGTTTTGTTTGTTTGTTTGTTTGTTTGTTTGTTTCAGTTGGTTGTTTTTAAATGCTATTTCTTAATACCGGAAATAACAACAATGGCTCCTCCACAGGGCATTTTTCCCTCCTTTAGTGAGGTGCCTCCAGAGTGCAGTGCTCCCTGGGATTCCAATGCAAAATTTTCACATCTATATTGTTTGAGGCAAGGAATAGGAGCCCAAATCAGGAGCCATCTGTTGATTTTTCACCCTTGCTCTCCAAAAGGTGAGGATAATTAAATATGTCCAAGAAGGAAACAACAGTAGAAGCACTTTCAGCAGGGAAGGACTTGGAGGGAAGGGAACTAATAGGCAGACAGTCAAAGACCAGGGAGCAAAGAGACATCCAGAAGCAAGGAGAGCAAAAGATGCTTCAGTAGACGGTTGCAAAGAAGGAGAGGGCTGGCAAAGTTGGGGCATGAGTGTGTGTGCAAATGAGAAGAGGAAACAGTGATGGAAAGCTTCATCCTCTAAAACAGTTGATAATCAGCTGACAAAGAGTACACAGAAACAATTATAATCCTCTGCTTAGCAAATTCTAAGTCTACAGAGGAATTTGGCAGTATTTGACCCTAACAACAAAATAGTGAAACAATAAAGGTCACTTTTACAGCTTCTGTCTTGTCCATCTCATGTTAAATATTACCTGCCACAAATGCATTAGCTACATAGCCATCATCATTCATATGACTATTTTTGGTCAGTGCTGACCTCATTGAGACTTTCCAATAGAAAATTCAATAGCACCTTCCTCGCTAGATTTTTTCCACATCAGCGATTTCCTTTATCTCCTTAGGATTCTGTAATTATGAAAATGTTACCTGGATTACTTCTTTTCTCAGTAAGGAAAGTATGTTTTTCTCACATACACTTTTTAATGACTTTTTTATTTAAAAACATAGGAGGGCAAAAAAACCCCCGAAAGCCAACCAAAAAAGAAAAACCAGATGAAGGTAGGAAACAATACTGAAAAAATGCCTCTTAAAAACTGAATGCCTCAGACAGTGATGGGATACCAAAGAGGAAACAGTGAACATTTGGATAGTCTGAAGGGTCACAGCAACTTACAGGTGGGAAAAGATTAAAGTTTGTGTGTAGGATCCTAAAGGCAATAGTTAGCATCCAGTCTTCAGGATAAGTCATTACCAGATTTTTATGATTGTAGCTTTTGTTCTCTCCTTTTTTTAATTCCTCATTTCTCTCTTTAAATCTTGACTTGTTAAGCATCAGAAAACATAAAGAGGATCAGACTTAAGAAATTTGCAAATGGCTTGAGTATTGCTAATATGCAGTCAAGCTATGTCTCACGGCAGTGGTGTCTAACTTTTCTTTGAGGGACTGAACTATCTGTGTCAGCTCTACAACCTCAAACAGAGCAAAAAAGAGCAGAAGAGGGAAAGGCAGGCTGAAAAGTCTTATGCCAAGTACTAATAGCTAATAGTAAACCTTCCTGGTTTTAGCATGTGGCTGTGAAGAAGAAAAAATAAAGGTGATGGAACAAATTGCTGCCCATTCTTTTGAAATTTGAAACAAAGATTTGAAATTTTTCCAAACAAACATTCAACTTGTGCTTTCCACCTGACAACCATAAAAAACAGCTCCTGGTGATACTCTGCTCTGGGGTTCATCATATCTGCCATCACGTATAATCTCAGAAGTTCATTAAAAACACTTCATCTTTTTTTTTAATGTGATGAATGTCAATAAATCTTTGGAATAAGAGACAGGATTCACTCAGGCTCCTGTAGAGAACAGAGAGAAGGAGGCTTTCTCCTACTATACACATACCTGCACTCACTGCAGAAAGTAAGAACAAGTGTCATTGACACAGGCAGTGACAAGAAATCCCTTGATGTTTATCGAAAACTACTTGATTGCCCCCAGAAAAACCATTTATCGTGCACAGGAATGCCCTGAAAGCACTGATGAGTATATGGGAACTGGTGATATTACTGAGGTCAGGGACACGCAGAGAATACCCCACATATTGTATAGAGAAACACCTTGTACTCCAGATAGAGGTGAGGTCTTCTGGCTGTTCAGACTGGTGGATAGTGCTATGCCCCAGAGACATGGCTATGTATGCAGGTGGTAAAACATACCACCCCATAAAAGGGGAGCATGAAAAGACATTAAGGTGAGTGGAGCTCTTTTGGTCCTTTAGAGCCCAAATTTTGTTTGGAACCCTAGATTTTAGTTGACTAGTTTTGACTACTGCTTGGGTGTTAGACCTCCCAGATTTATTTTGCTTTTGGTTGGAAATTGCGTTAGCGAACAATATCATTGTGTTGGCTCTGTGTTACAGTCCAGGGATCTCTAAGCACGGGATGATGTCAAATAGGCAAATTCAGGTTGATTCAGCCAGGTCTTCTTCAGAAAACCTGGCCTCTGCAGTAGAAAAAGGGGACACTTAGAGCATCTGGGAAACTATTTCCTCTGCAGACTTCTTACATTCTGCAGAGCATTCCACAGACACCACTGTGGATAACCATCAGCCTTCAATCAGTTGACCCACGCAGGAGATCTCTGCTAAGTCAGAAACATAAGAATCATAAATGTAAAGGCCTTCATACATTGCCAAAAGGAAAAATAAATGATGTCTATAGACTTATCCCTTCTACCTCACCTAGTGGATTGGATTATTGATCAGAAAATTACTTGTCTTTTTTTGATCATTACATTGTGTTACATCTGCACAAACTTGACAAGCCGGTGTGATACAATAGGCATGTGGGCCAAAAAAATGAATCAATAGGATAACATCAGTCATACAAAAAAGTAATTGATCATACAAACCAACAGTCTGTATATAAGAGCACAAAAGCACTTTGAATTATAGCCAAATACAAGGAATAAGTCTGTATCTACAACTCAATTGAGAGTAAGATCTTCGTGGAGGAGTGGTCTGGGGATGACACAAACTACTGAGCTATAATTACCCACAGTGGGCTTCATATGCCTCTTCTCATTAAATGCTGAAATTCTTTTCCCATATTTCATACTTCTGGATTATTATCGATAGAGGGAAAAGAATGGACACATGCTTCCAGGTAGGCTTTTGTTGCAGCTCTGTATACTATCTTTACATCTTTTTGTTGCTGACACTGTCTTTTGATCCTGTTTCTTTTCTTAACTATTCATATGGACACATTGCTGCTGAATGTGTAGGGTGCAATCATGAAAATGAAAGGCTAGGTGTAAGGTGAAAATGTTATGGAACTTGTATTGAGGGTGTGATGCTCTACTGTTTGAATCTTAAGTCATTCACACAGATAGCACTTTTTCGATTTTTTTTTTTTAACTAGTAAGAACCACTTTCTCCTACAGCACTCAGGCTTTCTTGAGCCAAAACGGAATTGCAAGAAAGCTGATATTTTAACTATCCATTCTGCATTCTTCTTCTTCCTATACATAATTATCAGTTCTCTCTTGCACTATATATCACATACAATACATGATGTATATTATAGAGGATTGAGTCAGTAGGGATTGAACTTCTGAGATGAAAAGGCTAGATGAGAGCTGTGAAGCTGCTTTGAGTTGTTAATCAATGGCTGCTTGATCTGGAGTCAGAATAAAGCAGTTCTCTTGCAATTTAAAAAGTGATCCCCCATCACAATCTGCTTCATGAAATTATGTGAACAGAGTGTCATGAAGCCAGTGTTTTAAGCTACAGATCATAGTAGATCAAAATGGTACAAAAATGTAAGGGCAAATTGGAAAAAGCGATGGAAGATCAGGTAACAGAGAAACATACTGGGATTTCAGTATGAAGGAAATTATTCAGTAATAATTAACAAGCCCAAAATTCAAATAATGAATTTTCTGCTATCTTTTCTTGTGCTTGCTTTCATTGATCATCTCCTTTACAATGCACTACTTTTGTCAGCTCCTTCATCCCTCACTACTCCCCCCTTCCTTCAAACTATTACTCAAGGATGGAAAAACAGAGAACCTTAGAAAGAATTCAACAGGGGTCTGGATAAACTGCTTTCTTAAAGAGCTCTTCACTTTTGACTCTCCTTCTCTTTCTGTAACCCTAAAATACCATTTTCATATGGAGCAATCTTCTGCTACACCACAGGAAGATCCTAGATGTTAGAAAGATCCAAAGGGAAGGCCACTTGTCTGTTAAAACCTGCTTGAACTAGCATTATCATTCTTATTCCAGCCCTAAATATCTTCCTCACTTTTCTGAAATTGTCCCTCTGTAACTGTGAAACCTCTGTGCTCTCAAGTATCACTCACATAGTTATTCCTTGCAAATCCATCAGACTTCAGAACATTTTCATTCCAGAAACACAGAGGATGATTGCTTAGCAGACTGCAGAGTCTCACTGCTTTCACGGTGAGGACCATACAGCAATTCATCTACTGAGGTATCACAACGGCATTCAGGATGCACAGCATGTTCACCGATGCTGTCAGCCCATCCAACATTCACTGTGGGGATTGTGAGAAACGTGTTGGTAGACTTGTGACATGCCAAATAGGAGCAATGCACAGTACAGGTCACTCAGGAGTGCATCCTAGAGTTCACTGTTAATCTTAGGTGCCTCTGAGGCAGCCATATTGTGGTGGTTTAAGACCACTTTTTATCCTTTAGGGGCAGGTGACAGAAAACTGAACAGAATTTGCAGCAGGTGAACAATTTATTACAGGGGATTTAAATTAGGGAAGGAGGGATACCCCAAAGGGACCCCAAAATTACACAGAGGAACACTTGACAAGCAGGGAAAAACAACAAAAAAGGGGAAAAAAAAAAAAAAAAAGAAAAAAAAAAAAAAGAGAACTGCTCTCTCTCAGCTTGATGGCTCACTGAGAAGACCAGGAGCAGGGGTAGAGAAGGCTCTCTTTCCCTCCCTGTCTGCT
>VXBA01001295.1:20115-30723 GCA_013399895.1 Serilophus lunatus
TGGAATGGCATGGCATGGCATGGCATGGCATGAGGGGGCTCCGTTTGGGAGCTGTGACCGGACCAGTCCGTGCACAGGTTGCTGTGGGGGAGGGGCTGCCCAATTTACAGGGCCGCTCCTCCCCCGCCCCTTCCCCCTGTTTTAGGGGGTCACCGAGGTGGAGCTGCTGTGGGAAGTGAACCCCCTCCCCGTCTACATCGGGGGAGGGGTAGGGGGGCTCCTCCTCCTCCTGCTCATCGCCCTCGGCCTCGCAAAGGTGAGCGGCGGTGGGGAGGGTGAGAGGGGGAAGGGGGGAACCCCACGTTTGGGGTGCCCTTCCCCCCCCCGTTCTTACCCTGCCCCTCCCCCACAGGGCGGCTTCTTCCAGAGGAATTACCGGGAGCGGATGGAGCGGGAGGGGGAGGGGCTGGAGGGGGAGAGGGAAGGGCAGGAGAGCCCCTCAGGTGGGGAAACCCCCGAGGGAGGTGACTCGCCCTCCTGACCTGCCCCCCCCCTCCCTCACTGGACAAAGCGGTTCTGGGCCCCTCCCGCACACCGAAAGGGGTCCAGAGACCCTCCCCTTCTCCAGAGGGGCTTCCAGCCCCTCCTCGACGCCAATAAAAGGTTCTCAAGCCCCTCCCCTACTATAAGGACTCTGCCCATTCTTTTCACTTGTTTTATTGGGAAGCCTTGAGAAAAGGGTGAAGGAGGGATCATTTCCCTGCCCCTCCCCCTCTCCAAAATAGTTCTGAAATTGAGCAGGGGTCCGGGNNNNAGTTCTGAACTTGAGGAGGGGTCCGGGGTGGCGGGGGGGGGGCGTCCAGGTTGAATTGCAGAAACAAACTCCAAGACCCTGGAGAATACTGAAGCAGGAATGGTTTATTAGCAACGTTGCAAGGATGCTGAGGCCAGGGGGAGTTTCTCCTCCAAAGCTGCCTCTTTGCTGGAATTACAGCTGTCCCTCATACCCTACACAGTAGCTCAAGTCGCTCCCCAGCCTCCGCCTTCTGGTGGTGATCTTGAGCGTCTTTGGGGGTGAAGTAAGGTCTTCCTCAGGTGGCCTTTTGGACTCGTTATTTTGTACAACATTGATACCCTCTTTTGCTTAATTCATCTGTTCTAGAATTGACCACCTTGTATCAGTGGACACAGACCTGTTCCTGTTTTTCTGGCTGCATCTATAGATCCTACATTTAAGATGACAGGTTGATTCCTGTTTTGTACACTACAGATTCTACTCCTTGAGGAAGCAGGATGTCTGCTTCCTGGTTTTCCCTAAGTAAATTATAGGTTCTGCAAATTTATGGGGGCAGGTCTATTCCTGCAGATTCTATTCATTGAGGAAACAGAAGGACTTGTTCCTGTTTTCCTTTAGCTAAAACTGGATTCTCTTTTTTCAGGAACAAATCAGCTTGATAAAACTATAAACCTCAGCATTAACTACAATTTTTGTTTTAAACCTTCATGCTGCTAGAGCAATGTCTTATAAAATATAAAGCAGTGTATGAAATATAGACTGAAGCAGTGCATAACAGTAAGCAGTACATACAATAAGCAATTCATAATATATAAAAGTGGTAATTTCTCTAATCAAGGTCATGGTGTGATCCCTGCCCAGCCAAGGGAGGCCCCTCTCCCTTTCTCTGGGCAGATAATTAACTCCCCTGGGGCCAATTAAACTCCTCTGGGTCTAATTAGCTCCATAAGATTACTTAACCTCCAAGGAAGTCCTCATTACCTACTTCTGAAGATCATTAACCCCTCCAGAGTTAATGAACTTCCTCAAAGCTCTTGTCAGGGAGGGTATACCTGCCCCACCCCCCTGCACCTGGAATCTGAGGGCCTGGAACATGTTCAGAGCTGGGAATGGAGCTGGAGCACCAGGCTGAGGGAGCTGAAGGGGCTCATCCTGGAGAAAAGGAGGCTCGGGGGGACCTTCTGGCTCCAGCGTTTGGTCTGGGGGCCCAGAGGGGCAAGGAAGGGTAAGTGGGACCCCATCACTGGGCTCCTTCTGAAACTCCATTTCTAAGCTATTGGACCTTCCTGCACCCCCTTGTCCTGCAGCAATACCCCCCAACGCCCTCTTTCCTGGGCATCCCACCTTTCACAGCCCCCGGGGCCCAATTGGCTCAACACCAGGGACCCCCTGAGCTCCCCTTCCTGGCCATTGCTGGTGTCCTCAGACCATGAATCACATATTTTTCACACTGAGGACCCCTGGATTCCCCTTTCCTGGGCAGAGAGACCTCCTGGGCCCCCCCATCCAATCTCACCTAGTGCCCACACTCTCCTCCCCTTGACCCTGGATCCCCATTCCACAGCACCAGCACCCCCCTGTGCCACCTTATCCAGCCCCATGGTCCCCCTATACTCCCATCCCTTGCAGCAGGACGCCCCTGCAATTCCCTACCCTGTCATCCCCCCTCTCCTAGCCTGCCACCTGTCCTTGACCATGGGGGACACTTGGACCTTCATTCCTGTCTTTCTCAGCCTCCAGATCCCCCTTTTCTTCAATATTGAGGACTCCTGTCACCCCTTGTCTCAGCCATCCCAGGTACCTCCTCTCCATGACTTTCCTTTCCCTGGGTCTTTAAGACAATTGTACTATTTAAATTTGACATCAGAAGGCTCTCCACGAAATATAGGAAAAGGAACAATACCTCTTTTATTAAATATACATATATATGCGATAAAACACAGACACAAAGCAACCACTCAAGAGCAACTGGAATTCACAGAGAACACCTCTCCCATTCGAGGCAGTTCTATCTCTGACCAGCAGGATTTAAATCTGTAACACCCTGACACTGGGGACTCCTGGGCTCCCCTTTCCTGGGCACTGAGATTGTCTGGACCTCCCCTCCCAACTCTTCCAGCACCTGCACCTCCTTTTCCTTGACCCTGGAACACCCTTCCTGGCTCTCTCAGTTCTCCCAATCTCCCCTTTTCTTGACCTGGGGAACCCCAAGACCCTCCAAACATGTTTCATGTTCCCCCAGTTCTCCACTCCCTGATCTTCCTGTCCATGGTGATGTTGGGCAGGGATGGGGCTCTCTGTGGGTCTCCATCAGACTCTGGTGCTCCATAGGGCTGGGATTGGGATGCCTGGGCAGTAATCCCAGCCCTGGGAGGGAAAAGAAGGATGGAGAAAGGAAGACTTTCACCTCATGAGAGATCAGCCAGGCAGACTAAACACCCATAAATCCCTAGGCCTGATGGGGTGCGCCCAGGGGTGCAGGGGGTGCTGACAGAGGTTGTTGCTCTGCTCCTCCCCATCATCCTTGAAAAATCATGGAGAATGGGAGAGCTGCCCAATGACTGGAGAAAAGCCACCTTCCATCTTCCAAAAGGGCAAGAAGGAGGACCCAGGAAACTCATGGCCAGTCAGACTCATCTCCATCCCTGGAAAGGCAGTGGAACAAAGAGTTCTGGAGGTCAGCACTGGGCATGTAGAGGAACAGAAAGTCATAGGGAGCAGTCAGCACGGATTCACCAAGGGGGATCATACTGGAACTGTACTGGAAGTGACTGGAGCCATACTGAGGGTGACTGGGGTACACTGGGATCATATTTAGATCATATTGGGAGTGACTGGAACCATAGTGGAGGTGAATGGGAGCAATGTGGTCCATGCTGCGATCCTAATGGAAGTAACTGGGACCATACTGGAATGATGCTGAGTGACTGGTAAGTCATCAGGATCATACTGGAATCATACTGGGCAAAACTGAAAGTTATTGAGATCATATTGGGTGTGACTGTAACCATACTGGCAATGACTGGGAGCCCCTGGGATCATGCTGGGAGGTAACTGAAGGGAGGCTGCTCTGGGTTGGGAGCCTGAGGCCAGTTCTCACCAAGATTTGGGATGAGCTGGGATAAGGGAGGGTGGGGTGAGGGAAGGGTTGAGGGGAGGGCAGGAGAGCTCTGAGCTCCTGCTTGGTGTCAGAATCCAGCCCTGATGACCAGGGCCATGTGCAGGTGGATGTCGATGGGCATCATGCCTGGGAGAGCCAGGCCCTCTCCGCTGCTCATCCTTCCCTTGCAGTTCTCCACCAGCAGTTGGAGAGCCCAGAAAACTGCAAAATTTTGAGTATAGGAGATGGCAACACCAGTCTGGAGAACATCCTCTTGGAGCTGATGCAAGTTCTGTGCCTGTCACAGCCACCAGTTAATAGCCCTGGCCTGAGCCATCTCCACTCCTTCAGCTTTCCTAAAACCTTTTGGCACCCCCAGATTGGAGACCCAAGTGAAGCTCAGGGTGTCCCCCAGGGAGCAAACAGGAATGAAATACTTGGCCTTCTCTGAGTGTGCAGGGGATGAGGTGGTTTCTTGGTGCCTTAACCTACCATCAGTCCCATAGTTTGGAGGCTCTGGGGTGCAGAATCTGCCCCACAGGCTGAATAGGGAATGGGACCAAGTGCTCCTGGGTTTCCAGTGGATACACACCTTGGACTGAGAGCCAGGAGGACTAGAGCAATCAGAGGCCATGCTGCTGGTGCCATGGGACCAGGATGAGCTGGTGAAAGCACCAATGGCATTGGGGATGTGGAACAGGGCAGAACCCGAGGGTGTGGTGGCACTCGGGGAAGGATGACAGTGTGCCCAGAAGCCTGGGCTCAGGCCCCTGCCATGACCAAGCCCCCAGAGTGTCTGTGGCACCAGTGGACAGTGTTGAAGTTCAGTCCTGGGGCAGAGCTATGCAGGAGGAGCTGGGGCCTGTGTTGTGCTGTTGACAAATGCCGTGTCAGTGTCACCACTGGTCCTTTCCCTGAGGCAGGATTTCCTCAATACAAGCCTGCGGAATCCCACCAGCTACTTCTTGGATTGGTTTCTCAGTGCCCTTCGATGGGAAGGTCTGGACCTGGCTGAACAGTTAGCTCCCACCCAGGAATGAATGAATTTCTGTAGCAATTCCACATATGTGTGTTCCAGGTAATGTTTTGCGTGCTCTGCCATGATCCCGTCAGATTCCCAGTGCCTCTGGCTGATCTGGGCAGCACCTTTGGCTGCCATGAAGTTCCCAGATCCCACCTTGAAGGAGATGTGACCCTGCCCGTCACTGCTCATGAGCAGGTGGGATCTGTGGACACTCCTGTCATTCAGGAGATGGCAGCAGTAAACCCACTGCACTGTGTGGAGAGCTGGGAAAGGGGGAATCAGATCCATGGAGACCCAAAGAACCATGTCCCAGTCCTACAGATCCCATCACAGTCCCACAGACCCCCAGCCCCTGGCTTCCCTCTCTGTTTGTTCCAGGCCCACAGCATCTCCAGGCTGGCCATGTCCATCATGCTGGCTTCTCTCCAGGACCTGGGTATAGCTATCCCAATACCTTGGTTCAGGTCCAGCCACCATGCATCCCACATTTGCAGAAACAGGGGCCATGGGGTGCATAATCACTGGATGGCTGGGAATGAGGGTTCAGGTCATCCCTGGTGTCAAGGAAAGAGGGAGCTGAGGTCTGAGAAATAAAAATGGGGTATCTGGGCATGGTGGGATGATTGAGAAACAGGGCGCAGGGGGTCCCAGTGCTGAGGAACAGGGGGACCTTCTAACTCCCAACCACCTGAGAGGAGGGAGGAGCCAGGTAGGGTCAGGCTCCACTACCAAGGAACAAGTCAGGAGGAGAGGAAATGGCCTCAAGCAGCTCCAGGGGAGGTTCAGGGTGGATAATGAACCAACATGACAATTAGGTGATTCCAAGTACCCTCGGTCAAGGCAAGACTCCATTGGTTTGGGGCCCAGGTCTAAGTGTGTGAGTGGGAACAGCAGCAGCAGCGGTGGGAATGGGAAGAATGCATTTTACACTGGATCCCTGGGGCATCAGGACACAGTGCAGCAGTGCCACGGCTCCAGGGCTGGGGCTGGGGTTGCTCCTGGGGGTCCCAGGGGTGAATGGGTCCCCCTGGCCCCAGTCCCCACACAGGAACGTGCCCAGGGAGGTGTTTGGGCTGGCTCAGGTGAGCTCAGCCCCGGGGCAGCGGCTTTGCAGCACTTCAAACCATTGGAGTCATTCCAGCAGCTGATCCCAGAAGCAGCTGCACTGCAAACCAGGTTGGAGAAAAAGGGTTGGGAGCAGCTCCCTGAACTCACCTTCACGCCTGGGGGGCCAAAAGGAGGTCTCCAAACCAATCCATCTCCATTTGCTTTCCAACCCTGCCTAGTTCGTGTGTCCTTGCTCTGCCTGACCCTGCCCCTCCTGCGTGAGGTGACAGGCACAGCTGGCACAGCATCCACGGCAGGAGGAAGCTTCCTACCAAGGGACTCAGCATGATCCAGTTGTTGGACTGATGGGTCCAACTCCTGGGAAATATTGCAGTGGTGTCCCTCAGGGTCTGTACGGGAATCACTGTCACTTAACATCTTCATTGATGACACAGATGGAGGCATCAAGGGCATCCTCAGCCGGTGACACCACGGTGAGCAGTGCAGGTGACACACATGAGGGGCAGGGCCACCCAGAGGGACCTGCACGAGCTCGAGCAGTGGCCCATGGGAATGTCATGAGGTTTCACGAGGCTAAGCACCAGGTGCTGCACCTGGGATGGGGCTGCTCCAAAAGAAGGTGGGAACAGGTTGCCCAGAGAAGCTGTGGCTGCCCCATCCCCGGAAGTGTCCAAGGGCAGGTTGGATGGGGCTTAGAGAAATGGTCTAGTAGAAGGTGTCCCTGTCCATGGCAGGGGATGGAACAAGACGAGCTTTAAAATCCCTCCCAACCCAAAGCATTCTGTGATTCTAATGACTAGGAAGGATCAAACTGTCACTGCTGATGCACATCTGGCCAAATTTTAGATGTTTGTGGGCTATTTCTTTCATTTCCCAAGGACTTGGCATTGGTAACATGGGAGTTGAAGAGACACTGTGGAATCATGGAATTGTTTAGATTGATACAATCCTCTAAGATTCTCAAGTCCAACTGTTAACCCACCACTAAACCACATCCCCAGGTCCCACAACTACACGTTTTTTGGTCACCTCCAGGGGTGAGGACTCCGCCACTGCCCCGTGCAAGGACTGGACAACATTTTCCATGAAAAAAAATTTCCTAATATCCAACTAAACCTCTCCTGGACCAACTTGAGGCCATTTCCACCTAAATATTCTGTTGATTTTTGGTGCCCCTCATTTGTGTCCTGTTGAGGTCACCTGATCTTTTATAGATCACCAGGTCCCAGATAAAGATAAGTAATAGATACAATATTGTATTAATTATAATTATATTGTGACATATTAACATATTCTAGTTAATAATTCTATTAACTGTATTTAATTAATTACACTCTAAACAAAGTCCTAAAATTTGCAGTTTCACAATTTGTTATGGTTGTAATCATGTGTTTTAAAACTCCTCCCCCTTGTTTGGCACCAAAGTCCACGTGTGCCCTGAGACATCACTGCATCCCTCTGAGCCCCACGGACATCACTGCATCCCAGGGCATTGGGAAAAAAGGGTTTTTTTGTCTTGAATTGTATTTGGTTATTAATTCTATTGTGATTTCTGTTACCTGTTTTTTTCCTTCAATTTAAATAGTTATACGTACAGTCATAATATATACAAATATATATATAAATATATATACTGCATAATAAATTAGCGTTGCCTCTGATTGTTTTTTGTCTCATACAAAAGCGATGCTAGTCCTTAATCCAGGACACGATTATTATTTATTTCCCTCTTGATAGTATTAAACTTTTCATTTCCACACAGCAAGAATAACTTGCTAGAACAGAAAAAAATCATGATTTCCTGATTTTTCTACAGTTTATTCACCTCCCCAGGCCAAGCCTAGGCACCCCCCACCTGCCTTTCCCAAATCCCCTCCCAGCAGGGAGCAGGAGCTGCCTTAGGAGCCCAGTGGGGAGAGAAAAGGGGGTGACACCAGGATAACGGGGTCCAGTTCCTGGGGGACATGTGCTCTATACGGTCACAGCCCCCCAGGGAGAAAGGGGGGGACCCCAAAAACACGCAAGGAGGGGCACGTTACCTGCAGCCTGGGGATCGCAGCACCCTGAAACACAGAGACCCCCGTGAGTGCTGGGGACCCTCCCGGCACCCCCCAGACACATCCCCCCTTTAACTTCTCCCGCAGGTAGAAGCTGAGCCCCAGTCCCAGGAACACAAACCCCAGCGCGAAGCCCCCGACCCCCATCAGCATCTCGCTGTGGGTGGCATCTAGTGGCATCTCTGGGTGGGCAGGGGAGGCAGGGTGGAGGGTCAGCACCCCCCAGAACCCCTTACAAAACCCTCCAGGACCCTCCCAAAGCCCCTTTCCTTCCCCTGGAACTCTTAGAACCATCCCACAACCCCACATAACCTCCCAGGGTCCCCCACAAACTCCCTCCCGTTTACCCTCAGGATCCATCAAGATCCCCCCAACACACACCCAGCCCCATAACCCTCCCAGGACTCTCCAAACCTCCAGCCAGCCTCAATACAACCCTCCTAAATCCCCTCCCAGCTTCACCACAGGCCATCCCAGGTCCCCCGCGCACCAGGAGGGCATTTCCAGCATCAGCAGCAGCTGGTAGGTCCAGTCCTTGCTGGGGAGCTCGTCGGTGACCACCACGTGCTCCGGGAGCAGCTTCCCATCCTGGAATCACCTCACCTGCACCTCCGCAGGGTAGAAATCCATCCCGGAGCAGAGCAAGTGGCTAGGGCCGGGCTGGGAGCTCGACAGCACTAACGAGATGGACACGCTGGGGGGCACTGGGAGAGAGAAGGGATGGACTGGGAGGGTACAGGCAGAGAAGGGAGTGGGGTGGGATGGCGCTGGAAATGAACTGGGAGGGACTGGGAATGGATTGGGAGGGATTGGATGAGACTCAGTGGTCTGGCATTGGACCTGCACTCTGTTTAGGGGTTCCCTTTTTCCTCCCTCTCCCCTCGCTTTCCCATCCTCCAGCCCTCCAACTCACCCGACAGCTCCTCGTCCGCAGCCAGGGGGGCTCCCAGCACCACCAGTGCCACCAGTATGGCCCCAGATCTCCCCACGCGCCCCATCCCCACCGCCGGGCAGGTGCTGACCCCCCAAAAGCAGCCGGGCTGTGCCGTGGAAGGTTCCCCAAAAGTGGACCTTCCCATGGGGCGGCACTGGGAGCACCAGTCCGGCCCAGTGAGCAGAGCGGGAACCCCCCCCCCCCCCCCCCCCCCCCCCCCCCCCACCTAAAGCCTTCAGCCAATCAGAGAGCGAGCTGGCGATGACTGAGCAGTTGCCAGGTAGACCCTCAGCTCCCAGCACCCCAAGAGCGCTCAGCCTATCAGAGAACCCTAAAGCACTCTTCGACCAATGCGTGCACGTATTGGTGATGACTCATCAGTTGCCGGGCAGATCCGCAGCGCCCAGTGCCTCCAATGCTCTCAGCCTCCCAAACAATTCTCGATCCATTTCCAGTCCATTCCTAGTGCCCCCAGATCCCTCCACTCTCTTCCAGTCCATCTCAGTCCAATGTCAGACTATTTCGAGTCTCATCCAGTCCTTCTCAATCCATTCCCAGTCCCTCCCAGTTCACTTCCAGTGCCGTCCCACCCTGCTCCCTTCTCTGCCTGCCCTCCCAGTCCATCCCAGTCCATCCCCTCTCTCTCCCAGTGCCCCCCAGCGTGTCCATCTCGTTAGTGCTGTCGAGCTCCCAGCCCGGCCCTAGCCACTTGCTCTGCTCCGGGATGGATTTCTACCCTGCGGAGGTGCAGGTGAGGTGATTCCAGGATGGGAAGCTGCTCCCGGAGCACGTGGTGGTCACCGACGAGCTCCCCAGCAAGGACTGGACCTACCAGCTGCTGCTGATGCTGGAAATGCCCTCCTGGTGCGCGGGGGACCTGGGATGGCCTGTGGTGAAGCTGGGAGGGGATTTAGGAGGGTTGTATTGAGGCTGGCTGGAGGTTTGGAGAGTCCTGGGAGGGTTATGGGGCTGGGTGTGTGTTGGGGGGATCTTGATGGATCCTGAGGGTAAACGGGAGGGAGTTTGTGGGGGACCCTGGGAGGTTATGTGGGGTTGTGGGATGGTTCTAAGAGTTCCAGGGGAAGGAAAGGGGCTTTGGGAGGGTCCTGGAGGGTTTTGTAAGGGGTTCTGGGGGGTGCTGACCCTCCACCCTGCCTCCCCTGCCCACCCAGAGATGCCACCAGATGCCACCCACAGCGAGATGCTGATGGGGGTCAGGGGCTTTGCGCTGGGGTTTGTGTTCCTGGGACTGGTGCTCAGCTTCTACCTGCGGGAGAAGTTAAAGGGGGGATGTGTCTGGGGGGTGCCGGGAGGGTCCCCAGCACTCACGGGGGTCTCTGTGTTTCAGGGTGCTGCGATCCCCAGGCTGCAGGTAACGTGCCCCTCCTTGCGTGTTTTTGGGGTCCCCCCCTTTCTCCCTGGGGGGCTGTGACCGTATAGAGCACATGTCCCCCAGGAACTCCTGCTGCAGACTCAGCCCCTCACCATCTGGTTCAGCCTAGAGCTCCACTTTTCAATTCCGCTGCATCCCCCTGCTCTGGCTCCATCCCCACGGACATGGTGGAGTCTCCCAGCTGTGGACTGTGGGCTGTGAACAGTCCACAATCTCTGAACCCCATTGTGTGCCTTCCACGTCCCTGCCCTCAGCCTCAGCCCCAGTACACCCTACGAGTGCCCCCTTTGTCCCCC
>VXBA01001295.1:55918-68931 GCA_013399895.1 Serilophus lunatus
GCGACCAGGGCCGGTGCGAGCGGGGCCGCTGCCGCTGCTTCCCGGGATTCAGCGGCCCCGACTGCGGCACCCCTGCCTGTGCCCCCGGCTGGGGCGGGATCCACTGTGACATCGGTGGGTCCCAGTGCCTCCCAGTGCGCCCCCAGTGCCCTGACTGTGGCACCGCTGCTCGTGCCCCCGGCTGGGGTGGGGGGGATCCAATGTGACATCTGTGGGTCTTCAGAGCCCCTTCGGTGCTCCCCGTGCTCCCAGTGCGCCCCCGCCAGAGCCCTGACTGCAGCACTCCCGCCTATCCACCCTGATGGGGGGGCGGGGGTCTGCTGCAGTATTGATGTCCCACCAACGCCCCCCCAGTGCTCCCCAGTACCCCTTTACTGTCCCCTCACTGTCTCCCCGGTGCCCCCTTCCCTGCACTCCCAGTGCCCCCCTGCTTCTCTCCCTGTCCATGGGGGGTTCTCATGCCACCTCAGAGTGTCCCCAGGGGTCACCCTCATGCCCTTCTAGTGTCACCTAGTGCCCTCCAGTACCCATCCCTGGGTGTCCCCATCCCATGGTGCCCTGTGTTGTCCCTATGGGGTCCCCAAGGGATCCGAGGGTGTCCTCATCCCCTGGGTGCCTCGTTCCAGGGTGTCCCTGTGGTGTCCCTAGGGTATTCCCATCCCATAAGTGTCCCCATGGTGTCCCTGTGCTGTCCCTGCAGAGGTGCCTGCAGTGACACCGCGCTTGGCCACTCGCACCTCGACGTCCCTGCGCATCACCTGGCCCGCACCCTCTCCCCCCCCCGATGGCTACCGGGTGACACTTGTTCCTCTGGTGAGTGGGGACACAGGAAGGGGACACGAGGCATGTGTGGGGGGTAGGGACATGGGAGGGGAGACAGGGACATGGGAGGGGTGAGACTCCCATGCCGTCTGTGTGGCTGCAGTGGGCTGGCCCAAATATGTCTCCTCCATGTCCTCATAGTGTCCACATGGTGTCCCCTGCATGTCCCAAACATGTCCCCTGCATGTCTCCAGTATGCTCCCCCAATGTGTCCCCTCATGGTGTCCGCAGTGTGTCCCAAACATGTGCCCAAGACATCCCCCAACATGTCCCCAACATGACCTCAGTGTCCCCAGTGTGTCCCCAAGGTGTCTCTGCACTGTGTCCACCCATGGTGTACCCTGTACAAGTTCCAAACATGTTCTCAGTGTGATCCCCAGCATGTCCCCAATGCCTCCAATGTGTTCCCACAATGTCCCAAATATGTTCCCATGATGTCCCCGGTATGTCCCCACAGTATCCCCCCACTGCATCCCAAAAATGTCCCTGCACTGTGTCCCCACGGTGTCTCTACTGTGTCTCCAACATGTCTCTCCATAGTGTTCCCAATGTCCCCTCGCAATGTCCCCAGGGTTCCTCCTTGGTCCCCTCACAACTGTCCCCATCCCCAGGACGACCCCATGGCCATGACGACACATGAGCTGCCTGGCTCTGCGGTCGCCTTCTCGGTGACAGGGCTGTCCCCAGGCCGCCCCTTCGAGCTGCTGGTCCAGGCCCGGCGGGGGCCACACCTGGGGGCACCCGGGGTCCTGCGTCTGCGTACAGGTGGGGAGATGGTAGGGACACTGCAGAGACAGGGGTGAGGGTAGGGGAACAGGGACAGAGGGGTGGGGACAGGGGTGACATGGGGGTAAAGATGGGGAAACCCTGAGGTCCTGTGCCTGCACTCAAGTGGGGAGACCTGGGACACCTGGGGATGAGGGTGGGAGGGACAGAGACGAAGTTGGGGACACCACGGGGACAGGGATGGGGGTGGGGATAGAGGGGCAGAAGTGGGGACAGAGAGTGGCATGGGGACAAGGATGGGGACAGGTGGGGCATGGCATAGGGATAGAGACAGAAGTGGCATCAGAAGGGGGATAGAGACAAGGATGGAGATGGCACAGGCATGGGGACAACATGGGAGTGGGCACAGGGTTGACACAGGGATGGTGACAGTGATGACATGGAGATGGGTATGGGCACAATGGGAGGGCAGGGATGGCAGGGGGACTAGAGTGGGGGAAAGAAGGGGATGGAATGACAGAGATGGGGTCAGTGATAGCACAGTGCAACTGTCAAGGGGACAGGGATTGGCACAGCCCAGACGTGTGGTCAGGAATGGCACAAGGGTGGGGATGGGACAGGGATGCAGGACAATGTGGCATGGGACAGGGATGGGATGGCACAAGGATGGGTTTGGGAACAGTGATGGCATGGCCATGGGGGTGGGGACAGGGATAGGGACAAGGATGGCAGGGGGACAAGGATGGGGGTGGCATGGGTATGGGAACACTGGTGACATGGACATGGGGACAGGGGTAGCACAGTCATGGGGACAGGGGTGGGAATAGCACAGGCACATGGACAGGGATGACAGGACTGGGGACACGGATGACTCAGGGTTGTGGACAAGAGTGGTACAGGAATGGCACAGGAATGGGGACAGTGATGGCATAGCCATGGGTTTGAGGACAGTGTGGGGACAGGATGGATGTGGGACTGGGGGTGAGGATGGCCCAGAGATGGGTATAGGGCTGGGACAGGGTTGTCCCCCCTGAGACTCTTAGGGACAGGTCAATGACCTTGGTCCCCTTTGCTCCACAGCACTCGTCCCGGCTGTGCCCCACCACGAGGGGTCCCCAGGGTCCCCTCAGGTCTCCCTGGGATCTTCGGCAGTGGCACCATCAGCCCGAGGATCTCCAGGGTCACTGGGGTCCCTGGGGTCACCAGCATCACCTGTTTCACCAGATGTGTCCTTGGGGTCACACGGGTCTTTGGGGTCACCAGTGTCCCCTAGGATTCCAATGTCCCCTGTAGGTCGAGAGTCCCTGGGATCCCCAGCACCCCCAAGGTCACCAGTGTCACCAGAATCCCCAGAGTCATTAGCATCCCCAAGGTCCCCAGTGTCACCAGTATCTCTAGAATCCCCGAGGTTCATGGAGTCACTAGTGACCCCAGTGTCCCCAAGGTCACCTCCATCCCCACAGTCTCCTGGGTCTCCAGCATCCCCAAAGTCCCCATTGTCCTCAGAGTTCCCAGAGTACCCTCCATCTCCATGGTCCTCACTGTCTCCATGGTCCCCACTGTCCCCGGGCATCCCCACCCTACAGGACCTGGTGGCCCGGCTGTCCCCATACAGCGGGCCCCTGCTCCAGCGCCTCGAGAGCCACCTTCGGGCCACCAACTTCCCACTCCGAGGCAACCAGACGGTTCCAGCAGTGGCCCGTGCCATCCTGGCCTATGTCCTGCGCCGGCACTCAACCATGGGGAGGGGACAGGGAACCCCCACCAACACCTGGGGGGCTGGAACCAGCCTGGGGACAACAGGTGGGTGACGTGATGCAGACAGGATGGGGGATTTTGGGAAGGGATGTCCTGGGGAAGGGGATGAGAGAAAGGCACATCTCAGGGATGGGGGGACAAGGATGGGACATCCTGGGGGTGAAACGGGGGATGCAGAGAAAGGGACATCCCAGTGAGAGATCGGGGGGGATGGCAAGAGGGATGTTCAGGGGAGGGAGAGGGGGGAGCAGGGGAGACGAAGGGATATTACAGGGAGCGGGGCAGGGGAGGTATGAAGGGAGTGGGGTAGGAGACACTGGAAAGAAAGAGGTCGGGACTGGGAGAATCAAGGAGGAAGGATCAACCTGGAAAGGAAGAGGAGGGGAGNGGGAGGGGGATGGGGGACACAGTGTGGAAGGGACATCCTATAACTCTGCTCTGGGGGCAGGGGAGGGTGGGAACCAGGAGCTGATGCTGGAGTGGGGAGACATGGATGAGATGAAGCTGACAGAGCCATGGAGTGACGTAAGGAAAACAGGTACCAACAGTTAGGGGTGAGGGATTGGATGGATGGATGGATGGATGGATGGATGGATGGATGGATGGATGGATGGATGGATGGATGATAGCTGAAGGACAAAGGGGTAGAGGGAAGACTGATGGATGGAGACATGAAAGGAAGAGGAGATGGAAGACAGATGGAGAAGTAAGTGGGGGATAGATGATGAGAGGGCTGGAGAGATAGATGATTGAAAGATGATGGATGGATGATGGATGGACATGTGCATGGGCCCAGACCCACACTGTCCCCATTTCATCGCATTCACAGCTGAGCCAGAGGAGCTGCCCCCATCCCAGCCAGTTCTGGGTGACCTCAGTGTCACCAGCGTCACCCCCAGCTCCGTGGGGCTGCGGTGGAGCGTCCCAAAGGGCCCCTTCGACTCTTTCATGCTGCAGTACCGGGATGCCCAGGGCCAGCCCCAGGCCCTGCCCATCGATGGTGGTTCCCGCTCAGTGATGGTGCCGGGGCTGTCCCCATCCCACCGGTACCGCTTCCACCTCTACGGGCTGCAGGGTGGGAAAAGGATTGACCGTGTTACCACTGACATTGTCACAGGTGAGGAGGAGGTCAAAGAGGTGAATGTGGGTGGATAAATGGATGATGAAGGCATCAAAGGGTCCCATCTCTAATCCTCAGTGAGCACCCACCAACCTTGGCCCCATCTGATCAATCTCTGACCTTTCCACCAGCCTATTGAGCAACACCTGCTGTCATCCACCACCACCATCATCGTCACCCATTATCGTCTTCATCATCACCCATCATCATTGTTATCATCATCATCCATTATCATCATCATCATCATCTATCACCCATCCTTCTACCCCAAGCTGTCCAGTGTCCTCCAGTCACAAGTTCCCCATCTTGGAGATGGAAGATGGAAGAGTGTGCAGAAAGGTTGAGGGGTGGATGTATGGATGGGTGCTGGATGGATGCTGGGTGTTGGGGCAGTTGATTGGTGTTTTGAAGGATTGGATCAGAGGTTTGGTAGTTGGATGATTCAATGGAAGGAGAGATTAAAGAACCAGTTGACAGAAAAGGTGCATGGAAAGACCTATGGTTGGCTGGCTGGCTGATGGGTGGATGATGGGTACTACAATGAATGGTCCAGGAGAGGAAAGTGTGTATGGATGCATGAGTGGGAGAGTGGTGGATGGACATTTGGATGGTCACACAGATTCCCATGTACATCACCATTCCCTCTATCACAGCAGAGCCAGAGGATCTGCCGCCGCACTCAGAGGAGCCCCAGCCCGATGACCCCCAAACTTGGGACCCCCCAGCTGAGGCCCACTCAGTGCGGGCAGTACTGGGGAAGATGAGGGTCTCCAGCGTCACCCCCAGCTCTGTGGGGCTGCAGTGGAGCGTCCCCGAGGACCCTTTTGACTCCTTCATGCTGCAGTACCGAGATGCCCAGGGCCAGCCCCAGGCCCTGCCCATCGATGGTGGTTCCCGCTCAGTGACGGTGCCGGGGCTGTCCCCATCCCACCGGTACCGCTTCCACCTCTACGGGCTACGGGGTGGGAAAAGGATCGACCGTGTTACCACTGACATTGTCACAGGTGAGGGTGGCTCAGGCTCCATCCTTTTCTGTGGCACATCTGAGCCCTATGGTCCTTCAGGCTTGAGAGATCTAGGAAGAGTTTCTGGGGCTGGAGATCAGGATGGTTAGGGGGATAGAGAGAATATGGGATAGGCAGATCCATTGATGGATGGTGGGTGTTAGGGCAGTTTTTTGGTGGTTTGGAAGACTGGATGAGTGGTTGGGTGGTTGGATGGTGCAATAGTGGGAGAAGTTAAGGAGTTGAAGAAAAAGGTGCATGGAAAGAACTGTGGTTGGATAGATGGGTGAATGATGAATGATAAATAGTTGGTAGATGACGGATGGATATTTGGATGGACACATGGAGGGCCAATGCAAATCACCATCCCATCTGTCACAGCCACAGCTGAGCCAGAGAAGCCACTCCCACACTCAGAGGAGCCAAAACCTGATGATCCCCCATTTGAGGCCCCACCAGCACGGGTGGTGCTGGGGGAACTGAGGGTCTCCAGCGTCACCCCCAGCTCTGTGGGGCTGCAGTGGAGTGTCCCCGAGGGCCCTTTTGACTCCTTCATGCTGCAGTCCCGGGATGCCCATGGCCAGCCCCAGGCCCTGCCCATCGATGGTGGTTCCCGCTCAGTGACGGTACCGGGGCTGCCCCCGTCCCGCCGGTACCGCTTCCACCTCTACGGGCTGCAGGGCGGGAAAAGGATTGACCGTGTCTCCATCGACATCACCACAGGTGAGGGGGGGAAGTAAGAAGGAGGGATGAGTAGGAGAGCTGAATCTAGGGCTGAAGATATGGCGGCATCAAAGGATCCCATCCCCTTCCCATTCCCACCTGACATTGAGCATCCACCAACTCGGACACCATCCCATCAACCACTGATCCTTTCACCGACCTATTGACCAACACCTGCTATCATCCATCCTTCCATTATCCAAGATAAAGATCCTTCAAAGTCATCATCATCCATCATCATCAATCAATCAACCATCATCATCATCACCCATCCATCTATGATAGATGAAAATCTAAATGATTTTATGGATTCCAGACTGGATGATTGGTGGGTTCATGCTCTGATGGGCAGCAGAAGGTGGACAGGTGGATGAGTATTTGAATGGATATTTGAAAAGTCAGGATGGATGGAGAGTTCTTGGAGACATGTCTTTATAGATGGAAGACTGTCCATGGAAAATAGAGGAATGGAGGGCTAGAGGTGTGGGGAGATGTGGGGAGAAAGCCAGAGAAACGGAAATGATAGGATGGGGTCATGGGTTGGGTGTAGAGTGGGTGAAAGGATAGATGGATGAATGCTTATGGATGGTGGGGGACACAAATGCGTAGATGGTCGTAAAATGTGTGATGGATCGTTGGGTAGATGTTGGGATGGGCTTTCAGATGGACATATTGATGGCAAAGCTCATAGCCATCCCCATTCAAACTGCTACAGCCGTGCCAGAGGATCTGTTTCCACACTCAGAGGAGCCCCGATCTGAGGACATTCTAAGTGAGCTTCTCCCATCTGAGGCCCCTCCAGCACGGGCGGTGCTGGAGGAGCTGAGGGTCTCCAGCGTCACTCCCAGCTCTGTGGGGCTGCAGTGGAGCGTCCCCGAGGGCCCTTTTGACTCCTTCATGCTGCAGTACCGGGATGCCCATGGCCAGCCCCAGGCCCTGCCCATCGATGGTGGTTCCCGCTCAGTGACGGTGCCGGGGCTGTCCCCATCCCGCCGGTACCGCTTCCACCTCTATGGGCTGCGGGGCGGGAAAAGGATTGACCGTGTCTCCATCGACGTCAACACAGGTGAGGAGGGGAGGTAAGAAGGAGGGATGGGTAGGAGAGCTGGATCTAGGCCTGGAGAGCTGGAGAGATCCTCTTCCCATTCCCACCTGGCATCAAGCACCCACCTACTCAAACCATTCCATCAACCACTGATCCTTTCACCGACCTATTGACCAACACCTGCTGTCATTCATCCTTCCATCATCCAGCATAAAGATCCTTCAACATCATCATCATCCATCAACAGCGTCATCCATCCGTCTATGATAGATGAAAATCTAAATGGTTTATGGATTCCAGACTGAATGGTTGGTGGGCTTATGCTCTGATCGATGGAAGAAGGTGGACAGGTGGATGAGCGTTTGGATGGATGTTTGGAAAGCCTGGATAGATGGAGAGTTCTTGGAGATGTCCTTATGGATGGAAGACTGTCCATGGAAAATAGAGGAATGGTGGGCTGGAGGTGTGGGGAGGTGTGAGGAGAAAGCCAGAGAAATGGAAATGATAGGGTGGGGTCTTGGGTTGGATGAAGGCCAGCTGGCTGGCTGGCTGGCTGGATAGATGGCTGGACGGACGGATGGATGCATGGATGGTTGGATGCATGAGTGGTTGGATGCATGGATGGTTGGATGAATGGATGGTTGGATGAATGGATGGTTGAATGAATGTTTATTGGTGGAAGAAGTCACGAATGTGTAGATGGATGCGAAATGCATGATGTATGCTTACGTGTTTGGTGGGATGGGCTATCAGATGGACAAACAGATGGCCACGCTTATAACCATTCCATCTCTAACAGCCACAGCTGAGCCAGAGGATCTGTCTCCACACACAGAGGAGCCTCAATCTGAGGATATTCCAAGTGAGCCTCTCCCATCTGAGGCCCCACCACTGAAGGCAGTGCTTGAGGAGCTGAAGGTCTCTAGCATCACGCCCAGCTCTGTGGGACTGCAGTGGAATGTCCCCGAGGGCCCCTTCGACTCCTTCATGCTGCAGTACCGGGATGCCCAGGGCCAGCTCCAGGCCCTGCCCATCAATGGCGGGTCCCGCTCAGTGATGGTGCCGGGGCTGTCCCCGTCCCGCCGGTACCGCTTCCACCTCTATGGGCTGCGGGGCGGGAAAAGGATTGACCATGTCTCCACTGAGGCCATGACAGGTGAGGGAGAAAGTGAGAGAGATGGATCAATCAAGCACTGAGCTGTCAAGAGAGCCAATCCATATCACATCCCCACCCCCCTTACAGCACTTAATGAGCCAGACACCACCCAGTCAGTCACTGACCCTTCCACCGATCTATTGACCTACACCCACCATCATCCACCACCATCATCATCATCATCATAATTATCAACCACCTCCATCTGAATTCCATCCATCAACAGTAGCAGCATTGATCCACTATCCTCACCATCCATCCGTGATGGATGAAGGCCTGAATGGCTGATCCAGACTGGATGGTGGGAGTGTTCCTGTCCAGATGGAAGGAAGAAGGTGGACGGGTGGATGAGTGGTTTTGTTGCATGTTTGGAAAGCTGGGATGGATGGAGGGTTCCTGGTGGCTAGATGTGTCTGCTGATGGCTGGTAAATTGTCTATAGAAAATGGGATGGAGGCCTGAGGGGAAGTGTGGAGAATGAGCTGGAGCAATGCATGTGGGATTTTATGGGGATTTTGGTTGAGTGTTGGAGGTTTCCTGGGGTGGATGGACAAAGACATGAATGGATGATTGGATGGACATCTGGATGGATGGATGATGAACACTGGATAGTTTGGTAGATGATGGATGGACATTTGGACGGACAGACGGATGGCCACACCCATCAGCATCATCTCTGTTGCAGCTGAAGCCAAGAGAGAGGAGGCAGCCCTGCCATCAGAAGAGCCCCAACCTGGGGACCTTCCAACTAAAGCCCCCCTGTCTGAGTCTCCCCCAACTCGAGCAGTACTGGGAGAACTGAGGGTCTCCAGTGTCACCCCCAGCTCTGTGGGGCTGCAGTGGAGTGTCCCCGAGGGCCCCTTCGACTCCTTCATGCTGCAGTACCGGGATGCCCATGGCCAGCCCCAGGCCCTGCCCATCGATGGTGGTTCCCGCTCAGTGACGGTACCGGGGCTGTCCCCATCCCACCGGTACCGCTTCCACCTCTACGGGCTGCGAGGTGGGAAAAGGATTGATCGTGTCTCCATCGATGTCAACACAGGTGAGTGGGGTAGGTAAGGTGGGATGGGTAGGAGAGATGGATCTAGGCATGGAGAGCTAGGGAGATCAAAGGATCCCATCCCCTTCCCATTCTCATCTGTCACTGAACATTCACCAGCTTAGACACCATCCCACCAACCACTGATTCTTTCACCAAACTTTTGACCAACACCTGCTATCATCCCTCCTTCCATCATCCAGCATAAAGATCCTTCAACATCGTCATCATTCATCATCAGAATCAATCCATCAACCATCATCCATCATCAGCACCATCCATCTGTCTATGATAGATGAAAATCTAAATGGTTTATGGTTTCCAGACTCGATGGTTGGTAGAGTCATGCCCTGATGGACGCATGAAGGAGGACAGGTGGATGAGTGTGGATGGATGTTTGAAAAGCCAGAATGGATGGAGAGTTCCTGGAGACATGTCCTTATGGATGGAATATTGTCCATGGAAAATAGAGGAATAGAGGGATGGAGGTGTGAGGAGGTGTGGGGAGAATGACAGAGAAATGGAAATGATAGGCTGAAGTCATGGGTTGGGTGTAGGGTGGATGAAAGGATGGATGGATGGATGGATGGATGGATGGATGGATGGATGGATGAAACTTTCTGCATCATGGGAGATATGAATGAATGTCTCGATGGATGTAAAATGCATGATGGATAGTTATAACCATCCCCTCTCTAACAACCACAGCTGAGCCAGAGGATCTGGCCTTGCATACAGAGGAGCCCCAATCTGAAGTCATTCCAAGTGAGCCTCTCCCATCTGAGGCCCCATCACTGCGGGCAGTGCTTGAGGAGCTGAGGGTCTTCAGTGTCACCCCAAGTTCCGTGGGGCTGCAGTGGAACGTCCCCGAGGGCCCCTTTGACTCCTTCATGCTGCAGTACCGGGATGCCCAGGGCCAGCCCCAGGCCCTGCCCATTGATGGTGGTTCCCGCTCAGTGATGGTGGCGGGGCTGTCCCCATCCCGCCGGTACCGCTTCCACCTCTACGGGCTGCGAGGCAAAAAAAGGATTGACCATGTTTTCACCGAGGTCGTGACAGGTGAGAGAGAAAGTGAGAGAGATGGATCAGTCAAGCACTCAGCTGTCAAGGGATTTAATCCCTATCCCATCCACTGACATCACAGAGTGCTGGTATCATCTGGTCAACCATTCACCCTGTCACCGACCTTTTGACTGACATCTGTCATCATAATTATCTTCATCCATCATCCTCATCCTCTACTGTTTATCATCATCATTTTCCCATCTTCATCCATCTTTTATCTTTGTAAATCACCTTCCATCTTTTATCCATCATCATCATCATCATCATCATCATTCTGCATCCACTCGCATCATCATCCATGCATGAGGAATGAAGGCCTAAATGGCTCAGTCGAATCCAGCGTGGATGTTGTGTGGATTCATGTCCAGATGAATGGAAGAAATGGCATGGATGGATGAATGTTTAAAAGGATATGGGGAAGCTGCAACAGATGCAAGGTTCCTGGTGCCCAGATGCTGCTCTTCATATGTGGAAGATTGTCTATGAAAAATGGGGTGGAGGCCTGAGGGGATGTGAGGAGAAAGAGCTGGAGCAATGCATGCGAGACTGTGTGGGGATTTCTGTTGAGTTTTGGAGGTGTGATGGGATATATGGATGGATGATTGGATACATGCATAGATAAATGCATGGATGGATGGATGGATGGATGAATGGATGAAGATACGAATGGATGGTGATACGGATGGACATCTGTATTGACATATGGATGGATTGGTGAAGAATAATGGATAATTGGGTAGATGATGGATAGTCATTTGGTCGGACGGATCAATGGCCACACCCATCAACATCATCTCTATTGCAGCTGAAGCCAAGACAGAGGAGTCAGCCCTGCCATCAGAAGAGCCCCAACCTGAGGACCCTCTGACTGAGGCCCCCCCATCTCAGGCTCCCCCAGCTCGGGCAGTACTGGGAGAATTGAGGGTCTCCAGTGTCACCCCCAGCTCTGTGGGGCTGCAGTGGAGTGTCCCCGAGGACCCTTTTGACTCCTTCATGCTGCAATACCGTGATGCCCAGGGCCAGCCCCAGGCCCTGCCCATCGATGGCGGTTCCCGCTCAGTGACAGTGCCGGGGCTGTCCCCATCCCGTCGGTAC
Organism: Serilophus lunatus; assembly: GCA_013399895.1. NCBI lineage: Eukaryota > Metazoa > Chordata > Aves > Passeriformes > Eurylaimidae > Serilophus > Serilophus lunatus. The sequence goes on from VXBA01001295.1 coordinate 67,471, forward strand.
CGCTTCCACCTCTACGGGTTGCAGGGTGGGAAGAGGATTGACCATGTCTCCATCGACTTCGCCACAGGTGAGGGATACAGTAAGAGGGGCATATCAACTATTGAGGGATCAATTGTTCCCATCCAATCCCCACCCACCATAGAGCTTCCTCTGTCCCTGGCACCATCCGATCAATCATTGACCATGTCACTAACCTGTTAACCAACAAAATCATCCACCATCATATTCTTCATCATCGTAATTCAGCTTGATAATCTTTTTCACCTGTCATCAACATTGTCCTCCACCATCATCTACCATTCATCATCATCTTTTATCCCTCATCATCTATCTTCCATCCTTGTAAATCATCTTCCTTCTTTTATTTTTCATCCACATCATTCTGCATCCATTATCATCATATTCAGTCCATGATTAATGAAAGACTGACTAGCACAATCAAATCCAGAGTGGATGTTGGGTGTATTCCTCTCCAGGTGGATGAAAGAAATTGTATTCATGGATGAGTGGTTGGCTGGATATGAGGTATCCACAACGGATGCAGGGTTCCTGGTGGCCAGATGCCTGTCTTCATGTGTGGAAGATTGTCCATGGGAAATGTGAACGTGTGGGTGGGGACTGGGGGGATATGGGGATAAGGAGATAGAATGATGACTGTGATTGTATGTGAAGTTGGGTGGGGTGTTGGGTAGTGGATGGATGGATGGATGGATGGATGGATGGATGGATGGATGGATGGATGGATGGATGGATGGATGGATGGATGCATGGATGGATGCATGGATGGATTGCCACATGGATGGATGGATGATGAATGATGAATATTTGAGAGGATGATGGATGGACATTTGGATGGACACATGGATAGCCATGCCTATCACCATCCTCTCTCCATCACAGCTGCAGCTGAGCCAGAAGAACCGCACTCACCCTCAGAGGAGCCCCAACCCGAGCACACCCAAACTGAGCCACTCTCATCTCAGACCCCCCCAGCTCAGGCAGTACTAGGGGAGCTGAGGGTCTCCAGTGTCACCCCCAGCTCCGTGGGGCTGCAGTGGAGTGTCCCCGAGGGCCCCTTTGACTCCTTCATGCTGCAGTACCGGGATGCCCAGGGCCAGCCCCAGGCCCTGCCCATCGATGGTGGTTCCCGCTCAGTGACAGTGCCGGGGCTGTCCCCATCCCACCGGTACCGCTTCCATCTCTACGGGCTGCGGGGCAGGAAAAGGATTGACCACATCTACACTGACATTGTGATAGGTGAGAGGGATGGTCAGAGGGCGGGATGGTTGGACAGATGGGTTTAGGGATGGAGATATGGCAGCATCCAGGATCCCATCCCCATCCCATCCCCCCGACCACTGAGCGCCCAATGACACTGACATCATCTGATCAATCATTGTTTTCACTAACCTATTCACCAACATCCTCCCTCTTCCATCATCACCTTTATCTATCCTTCCA
>VXBA01001296.1:223-13391 GCA_013399895.1 Serilophus lunatus
AGCTCGGCCCTGCCCGGAGCTCAGCCCGGGCCTGCCCGGGGCTCCGCCCTGCCCGGAGCTCAGCCCGGCCCTGCCCGGGGCTCCGCCCTGCCCGGAGCTCGGCCCTGCCCGGAGCTCAGCCCGGCCCTGCCCGGGGCTCTCCCGCTCCCCGCCGCCGCCGCCTCTCGTCCCTCCCGGCTCCGCCCGCGGGCACTGCCGCTGCTCTGGCCCTGAAATCCCGAATCGCACCTTCCAAGAACCGAGGGGCAGGGTCAGGGGTAGGGCAGGGTTAGGGGATTGTTCTGGTTATGGTCAGGGTCAGGATTAGGGGTAGGGCAGGGTAGTCAAGATCGTCTTCACTCGGACAGTGTACAGACAGACACACTGCCCCAAAAAGCTGGAAAATAGCCCACGTTGGACAAATATGCTTCGCTAAAAGCTTAGCAAAAGCATTAATGAGGTTTAATGAGGGGGAGCAACAAAGTTGCTACACACAGTATATGTACAAAAGCAACATTTTATTAAAGGGAGGGTCTGATTTTACAGCCCACTGTTGATTCCATTGCAGTACTTGGCATGACATGGGGCAGATTTTTCCACGATGAAGAATTTAAGATAAATAATAAATCCCTTGCTAAAAAATATTACTTTCATCCAAAAACTTCCAGGAGTGACTGAGCAATTTCCTGTGTGACGGAATATAATGAACAATGTAATGAAAACATCACCTTTAATGTCAGAAACAGTCAACTTACCTCCTGCTCCCAGATACTGAGGTAAGGTATTACAGTAAGCTTCACTCTCGTAATACATCTACAAACTCTTCCTAAAATAATTTTTTAACTTTAGAAACACTCACACTCTCTCTGATGTACCACTTAAAACTTTGGTGGCTATCATGTTCATTTCCTATCTGGAGAGAAAAGAGAAAAATCTAGGAAAATCTTATCTAGGAAAAACTATATTCAGGCCAGTTTACTCCAGGAAAAAAAATAAATCAGGAAGATGTCCTGACAGATCACTAAAATTCAACTGTATTTTAGAGTATGGAACACTTAAAATTACTTTGCTTTGTGCAACATAATTGCTAATATAAACAGTCTTTAAACTATGAAAATTTCAATTGAATATCTTTCTTTGAACATAGAAAAAAAAGAGTCAAAATATCACAGAGGCATGGATGTAACAAGGACAGGTCAGAGCTGACTGGCAGACATGTCTACTTACAAAATAAGAATTCAGGCCACCTGGGAATGCTCCTGTATTTTAAAGGCTCAGTTAGTTCCATGGAGAAATATCAGGTGCTTTTCCAACAGGGAGATAACTGAATGCAGGTCAAATGCTTGTACTGACCTTTGTTCCTCTCTCCATTTCCCTTGGTTTAAAGAACATTCTTGGTCTCTGGGAACATGGACCAACTGTTCTAACACCCTCCTCCCTGTCCTTCATTGATGCAACATCTCTGGTTCTCCCTGGTCCTCAAGTGTTTCCCTGCAGTGACATTCACAGATGGCACAAACACAGAACAGGGCCATGAGATGACACAGGACGGCAGCTGGTCCTGTGCCTTAGTTCAGGAACAGAAGACATACAGATATCATAGGCACATTAAAAGAATCTGAGGAGAAAAGCCCATGATCTGGATCATATTCTGAACATATTAATTCACTGACTGAACTTTAAGTACAAGCCCCATCTATTTTCAAAAGCAGAAAATACTAGAGATTATTAGAATCAACAAAAAATAGCCAGCCAGATCAGCTCTGTAACTTCTTTCTAAATTCAGTGCCACCCTGAATGGAAAAAAGATATCAAATGGGAGTTTCCAGTGGCTCTGGGGCTGGCCCCGGGGAGGTTCTGGCCAGTCTGTCATGTCAGTGAAGGTAACAACAGTTGTCACAGCCACTGCACTGGTGCTCAGGAACTGCAACGAGAGGGAAGGCACAGAGAGTTCAGCAGACTTAATACAACAGATATATTCCTCCTCTCAATCTTCTAACAGATCTCCAAAGTGGGAACAGTGACTCAAGCTCTGTTAGTGTAAGCCTTCTATTCAGAGACAGTTCACCTTCTTAGCAATAAGAACAGAAGCCAAGCTAGCTTTGTTTTTATAAAATTATATACTGTCTTTAAGGTAAGACCACCTGGCCCTTTGGACAAGTGTTTGCTGCCAGAAATAGAATCACCACAAGATGAAATACTTTCAATAAATTACCAGTAAAATAAAGCAGGGACCCAATACAACAATAAATTCATTTCTCATGTTTTAGGATGTTGTTTCAGAAAGGAGACAGATGGATAAAGATGGAACAGGGGACTGAATTTCTAAGTCCTCAGCTCTTTTCTGTTTCAACAGACAACTAATACATTCCTTCCTTGAGCTGTGTGAAGTTTCATGGCCACCTTGGGCTGATTTAAGACCATGCTGCTGCCAAAAGAGCAGCATGCTAACATTGAGAAGGAAGCTACTGGCAGCACACTTGCCATGCTTGCACTGCTTTAAGCTAACCTGCGAAATCACCCCTCACCCACTTCTCTGAGAGGAATTTGGAAGATCAAAGAACTTTAGACCAAAGTTCTGTAGGAAGCATTCAAAAAAACTGCAAGACAGAATTCAGGACTCTTAAGAAAAAATACTGAGATTCTTGTTGGGGAATTTTTGTGGTACCTCTCATGGCAAATTAAAAAACACTTCTGTGCTTAAATAGAAAAAATATAATGAACAATGCATTGGGTACAGTCCACCTACACACATGGTTCTACATGGAGTCTGTAAAGATGCATCATGAGAAGATTCCTTGTGTACACCTGCACCAGCAGCACCAATCCTGGGAGCACCAGCATGAGGGCTGTGAGTCCATCCCCTATCCCAGCTCTGCTGCCCAAAGGTGCCCCCTGAGCCTCTCCCTTCCATAATGGCTACAATTGTCAGGCTGTTTCTTATCACCTGGAAAGTTCACTCACTTGCAAGGTGTCCTAGCATTCCTGTTTCCAGCCACTTTAACCCCTTCTTGTCTTCCCTGCCAGATCAATCCTCTGTCACAAATTACCACTGCTGAGCAGTTATAATTAGAATTTCTCCCTCACTTCTGATGGAAGCAAGTTCTCCCATCAATGAGTAAACACACAGTTGGCCCAACTGCCTTAGTTAACAAGAAGCCTCAAAATGAATGATTTTGTGTTTGGACCTTCAAAATCTGAAATATATGAGCCTTTAAATAGATGAGCTGCCCAAAAGACTAGTGATGTCAAAAGCCAAAAATGCTCCAAAATGGGATCCACTGGCACATGCTTGGAAAAAACTATTGATTGCCTTTTACAGTCCTGTTAGCTCCTGCTGACATCAGAGATTCATAGAATGGTTTGGTTGGAAGGGACCTGTAAAGGTCACCTAGTCCAAGTCCCCTGCAATGAGCAGAGACATCTTCAACCAGACTGGGTTGTTTGGAGCTCCGTCCAACCTGGGCTTGAATGCCTCTTTCTGGCCTATAGCCTCCCTCCCTAATTCTTCAAATCTGCTGCCATCAGCATTAGTCTCTCCATCAGCTAGCTGTTGATTTCGAAACCTCTAGAGAAACACAAGTGTCTTCTTGCACACATTATCAGCATGTTATGGAGTCTGTGAAATATAAACCAACCTAAATCCCGTATCAAGGCTTCAAGAGACAACTGGATAAACACAGTTACTGAATGTTTGCAAATACAACTTTATACTGAGCATAATTAAAAGTTTAAAATCTGAGTCCTTAAGCAGCAGAAGGTGGTTTGGAGTTGGAAAGAAGGCATTTTCTGCAGCAGTGCAATGGAGAGAAGACAGTACTGAACAGACTACAGAACAATTTTCCTCTATGGAGCTGTTAAATACAAACTCTTGCCATTGCAGCCAGACCACTGCTAAGGTTCAATATAACTCAACTTAGTTTCAAGACCAATTGATTCCTTGATTCTGAACCAACCTGTAAATCCCATTTAATTACCCCTGTGTGTGAAGGAGGGGGTTTAATTCCATACCTTCAGGGGGTGACACTGGTACAAGTACCGTGCACTCAGTATTTGTGTTTGGGGGTTGGACAGAAGGCCCACTTTAGTCCACAGTATCTGTATCTCCAGGGCCACAGGAACCACACAACAGGAAGTGCAATTCACGGCCTGAAAATAAAATACACTCCAATCAACTTAATATAGTAATTTAAAAGTGAAAAAGGACCATTACGGTCAAAGTCTAATATTTTAGATAGCATAGGTCACTTCAGCACTGATTTTTTAACTTCTGATCAGGTCAACCTCTGCTTTTGAAGCTACAGCAATCTCACTGTCATCTCATTTCCATACAGAATTTACCTCAGCTGTACCACTTAGATTTTGCATTCCATTAGGCCATCTTCTGACAGATTAATAATTATTAAAATACAGGTACTTTGGTGGCAAACTTTTAACCTTATTAGGCAATACACAAACATCCCTAGAAACTTGAAAATCAGAACAACAGATAACAATAAAAACATCAAATTAATAACAAGTAACCAGGTACTATTAGTTCTAGAAGGCTGTCAGAAAACTATGTAATACAACACTGGATTCAGTATAAAACTCTTTTTGCCAAATTAAATAGCAGGAATGGGATGCAAAATATATGAAATCTGTCAGGGTTTGTTGTTGGGGTTTTTTTAAGTACCACAATATGAAATATGACTGCTTACAGGTATTAAGATCTCTAAGAGTCAGAGGACCATCACACAAAGAAAGTCCAGATGCACACACTTGCCTGAGGCAGTACAAAGACAAAAGGAAAAGTAATTACAGCTGGCCTTTTTGCATTCACATTACCTGCACGCTGCAGCCCTGAACCAGAATGGTTGTCCACTCCTCTGTCTGGGCTGACTGAGCACTGCCAGTTACAGCGAGCTCCTCTGCTCTGTTCATCCCCTGAAAAGCCTGGTAGAACTTCTGCTGGATGTAACTACAGTTACTGTCTTCCAGGAATGGAGATAGGCTGGAAATGAGAAAATAACAGCTTTGACAAAGTGACTTTCTGTTATAAGTGGGAGTGGCAGACTTAGAAACACACAAGCCAGGGGTTCAGCTCAGAAGCTATTTTAATGAGAAAATTTACATTTTTTATACTTTTTAGAAATGAGCATGTTACCATTTCATTGGTAGATACACTTGGTTTCAACTATACCATTGGTTAAGGTTAAGCATGAAGTCACTTTTCTTTGTTTTGAGAACTTTTACTATTATTTTGATACTGGTTAAAACTGTTGTTGACAAAAGCTTGTTTGGTAAGGGAAAGTCATTGTTGTTGTGTGAGAGATCCAAGCTGCCTTGAAAAGTCATAAGCTGCTTGTGAGAAGCTACAGATGCATTTTGAGAAAGTTCTACCATTGTTTTGAGAAACCAGGATATTGTTTACTTTTTGCTTTGCTGTTTCTCAGACAGAAATTTCCCAGGCTAACTCCAAGCTTTGTCAGAGAGACAGAGTTACTTAGGCTAACTTTTAAAACTCTCAAAAACAGGCCCTAAAGCCACAGGCTTTCAAAACCTATCACCACAACTTTCAGGACAAAAAATCCCCACTATTATCATCCTTCATTTGTAATGAGTATTTCTTCTGCTCTTGTAATGAATCAACAAGTATCAGTATTAAATGGATGCAGTTTCAATCATTACAGTGAGAAAGGAGAAAAACATGCCAGGGTAATGCATGATAAGGAAAACTGACAGCTCTTTAACCATGTTATCACATCAGTGGTCTTACACCTGCCCTGTCAAACAAATGATCTACATCATAAAACAACCACAAAACAATTCCTTTATAATTCACTCCTCAAAGATGAACTCTACCCTTGTCCAAGACACATTGCCAGACTACAGCATCACAATGTCCCAGAAGGCCTTCACAATGTTCAGATTATTCTAGCAGTCCTCCATCTCTCTGAAATCCAAGTTCTCTTAGGTGAATATGAAAGATCTGTGGCCCCAGGGAAGGACCCTGCCTCCACAGGGTTGCATGAGGGTCTGTGGAAACACGTGCTGAGTGAGTCCACACTTCCCAACTCTGTCAGGAGGGATGGCTGTACAGTGCATTGTTACCTGAGTCTGCAGCCTGTTCTCATGTTCCTTCCAAACTGAACCGTGTGTCTGAGGAACTGTGAGCAACTTCCATCCCCTTCACTCTGTAAAATGCTCATCTGAGAGACTGCACGTCAAGGAGCTCAGCAAAGCCTGGACAGACAGCAGGGAACACTCACCTTGCATTCAACAATCTGCTCACCTCACATTCCATCCCTCCTTATCCCCATCAGACAACTCCAAAACTCAATACAGCCAGTGATAAATAAATAAATACATACATACATACTGGTAGCAGAGAAAGGATACATGCTGTATGGCACCACTGCCTGCAATCAGCAGTGGAGCTCCAGTGATATAGCCAGGGTTTCCACTCCTGGGCAGTGTATGAGAGAGGGCCCTGGTCTGCAACAATGCAAAAGGAAGAAATAGAAGAAGAGGAAAATACTGGCATCAGTGAGATCCATTCATCTCCAAAGACCAAATTCACATTCTCAAAAACGTAACTCAGCCATTTTTCGAATGACTGAGTATTATGCACTACTAAAACTCTCATTATTTGTTTCCAAAGCCTCTTTCTTATCTGGCAAGTTCATTTGCAGTCCAAGAGGTAAAAAACTAAATGTTAATACCCTGAAACATGAATACTACCAGGAAAACTCTCAGGACAATGAATTCCTATTGCTCAGCATTTGTCTCTGAGGAAGCAGACATAGTCTGGGCAATTCTAGAGATGAACTGCAGAACAAACCCTGCCTTGACCCTGATTCTTAGTGATACATTCCACTTCTAAATTGTTTTATGGCAAGAGCCTCTGGGGATATGTGTGCAGTACAACCCTGTTGAAGTTATCAACCCCTGAGTTCACCACTTACCCAACTTTACATTGTCTCTAAGGGATGATTTAACACACATTAGAATTTCCCAAAATTCCACCTCTTCCAAAGAAACTCTGTTTCCTCCTCTACAGGCAAAGTTAAATAAGTATCTGATGACTCCTATCCTCTTTCCCTTCTAACTCCCTCCAAACAAAACAAAAAAAATCACAAAAAACTTCACCCCCTGCCAAAAAAACCCTCAAAATACAAACTCAAAAATGAAACAAACAAGCAACAACAAAAAACGCACAAAACCAAAGCCAAACCAAAAACATCACATCAAAACAACAGCAAAAAAAATCAGATAATCAGCCCCTTGAAATTTGTGCAATGCAGGACTGCACACTTGCATTGAGCCTGAATTTTTCTACCAGCGTGGTTTATTTGAGATCAGAAATGCATTCTCTCCCACCTTCAACCACCATCTGCATCCCAGGGTTATGTTACTACTCTGCCACAGTGACACTGCTCTAATCTCTTCAGATCTCATCTGTATCAAAAGGGGTCATGAACCACAAACTTGGTAAAAGCCCAGGGAGGATGGGGGCACTGACCCAGAAGTGCAAGGTGAAGTGCTGCTGCAGAGAGGATCCAGGGTTCCCAGAGATGTTGCTCACTTTGAACTGGACAGAAACACTCTGGATTCCACTTGTGCCACTGTATTCTATCTCATAGATCACCTGAAAGTCCAATTCAGAGAATAATCAGACAGAGTCGCGTAACGGGACAACAACTTTAAACTTGTGTTAAGCTGCTCAAAGGAAAGAAGATTCACATACCTCAGAAACAACATTAGTACATGTGTTGTCTGTCATGTGGGGAGCTCCAGGCGGTGTGACTGCCACGACATTCACCTGCAGACAGGAACCATATGAACAATTAGAAATTGTTTGAAAGGAGTGTGCACTTTTTACTCTTTTCCATCCAAGTCATATCTACCTCCTTGCTGCAGCTGCGATCTGTGGGCACATGAGCCACAACAAGCTGCCTCCCTGACTTTAGCCCTATCTATGCCCATTCTTTTAGAAGTCCATCCTTCCTTATATCCCTATTTTTTTTCTATAATGTCACACTTTTGTCAAACAAAACCTTGCCTCAGACACAGCACATTCCCATTCACCCAAGTTCCCAGCCCATGGGCATTACCTAAGATTCCAAATATGCTATATTTCAGAAGTAGAACTTATTTTCATTGGCAACACAGACTGACCTTCGTGGACTGCACAATGGTGCCATCAATTGGGACCTGAGGAAAATAAACAAACTATATTATGCAACACCAAAAAACCCAAGTAAATGTCTGTGTTTGCAAGTGCCTAAATTCATGAAATTATCACTAACCAGAACCTATACATTATATTGACAAAATTACTTTATTCCAGGTGTGTAAAACTTGTCATTTTTTGATTTATAAATCACAGATACAATCCATAGAATGCATTTTAGAACATCAGAAGACAAATTTAATCTTGGCCCTCCTAATGTATCTACATTCTGCAGGACCTTGAAGTGTCACATATCTATCCATTCCTGGAACTCCCTCTTCTGCCATTAAGTAATTACTTCAGCTTCCAGGTAAGGAAAAACTGAATTTTGGCCACAGTAACAAAGAAAGCCACGAAAACATGAGTTAATTCTGATCAACAGAATCCTCTCTGCTACAGTTATGTAGATTTAGCTTCCCAATAAAAAGGTAAACTGAGTCATCAGCCTTAGTAAGGTGTTCATATTTACAGTGTTATTTTCTCTTGGATCACCAGAGAAACTCTAGAAGGTGAGAGGAGATATTTTCAGATAAACATTCAGTAAGACCAGTGTGATGAACCCAGAACAGTAAATCTGTTATTTTGAAATCATTGTCAGGATAAATAGGGAAGAAATTGATACAGAATTCAATCTATGAGTGATATGAAATTCAATCTATGAGTGTAAACAGAGCTAATACTGGTAAGTGACCTTCAGTATGATTTTAGAGATAACATCTTGTGTAAAATAAATCCTCATTTTTTACCAACATACACTGCTTGATTGATCAAGCTGATGGAACAGAAGGGAAGACTTTGGAAAAACACTCTGTTTAAAATGCAAGAGAGCTCCAGATAAACCATTAGAACTATGAAGTATCAACTAAGTACCTAGTAAATGCATTAAGAATTTGCTAATAACTGAAATTTTTTGGGAAGTAGTTTGAATTGAAGGATTACTACCAAACAAACCATTTTTAACAGGCATCTCAGCAAGAAGGCCTCAATTGGGAGATAGGGAGGCCACACCAGATGACCTCCAGTCTTCCTGTTAGCTGAACTTGCAGAGAGAGGCAATGCAAAGTCAGGTACCCATGATTTTGAACAAAGGCAGGAAATCTGACGTGCACCTTCAGCACAGTGAAGTCCCTGTAGTAGGAAGCAGCATCCAGGGCAGGGTCAGTCCTGCAGCTCTCTGTCAAGTTGGCAAAAATCCGAGTACAGCTTGTGCTCTTACTGTCCAGGAAGCCTGAGTTAAGACAAGACAACAAATAAAACAGATGCCAGTCACCCTAAGATATTCTTCTTCCTTTACTAACCAGCAGGATTTCCATCAACACAGACTCCACTGGCTCCCATGTTTACTGGGTGTCTAAGTGTGGTCAGTACAGCTGATGAATCGAAGTAGATTAGGATTGGATCACCAGCCTGAAAAGACAATTTAGAGAAATCACAAAGTTACTGTGGAATACTAAGGCCAAGGGTGGGGTGGTGACATTATCAGGGCAGAGACACAAATTTATACTTCTTTGTGTACACTTAGTTTTGTCTAAAAGGTTGTCCAACCTTTCAAATAAAAGAAAACTAATCAGAAACTTTTTATATACTAAGGAACCAAAGAAGTGAGAGATAAACAGTTTAACAGTGTGCTCTGGTAGCCAGGAGGGACACCTCTGCCTCGGGGTACATCAGGCTCAGCATTACCATCTGGTCCAGGGAGGGGATTGTCCTGCTCTGCTCTGCTCTGCTCTGCACTGGTGTGGCCTCACCTTGAGCCCTAAGGGCAGTTCTGGGCACCACAACATAAGGAAGATCTACAGCTATTGGACAGCGTCCAGAAGGGAGCTAGGAAAATGATGAAGGGCCTGGAGGGGCCATACAGGAAGAGACTGAGGGCACTTGGTCTGTTTAGCCTGGAGGAGACTGAGGTCAGACCTCACCTGTATCTGCTGCTTCCTCCAGAGGGGCAGTGGAGGGGCAGCTCCAACCTCTGTGACCAGACAGGACCTGAGGAACGGCTGGAGCTGTGTCAGGGGAGAGTCAGGTTGGATCTCAGGGAAACATTCTTCCCCCACGGGGTGGTTGGGCACTGACCAGGCTCCCCAGGGTTGGGTCACGGCCCCAAGGCTGCCAGAGCTCCAGGACTGTGACAATGCTCTCAGGGACAGGGTGGGATTGGTGGGGTGTCCTGAGCAGGGCCAGGAGTTGGGCAGGATGGTCCAACTGAGGATATGCAATGATTCTAGGATACTGTGGATTATGGGTAAGAAAATAAGACTCAAGTCTGTTCTCACTTGGTCTCACTATAGACAGTTTCAGTAAAAGTGTATTTGCAAACTGATTACTATTTTCTGTCAACTTACACGGTAAAAAGCAGAGACTGATGGCTGGACTTGTGAGGGTGCTGTGAAAGAGTGTCTGCCATACTTTTCCAAGAACATCATAAAATCAGATTGTCTGATATGCTGTGGCTGCTGGAAATAGTTGAGCTTTGCTAGAGTTTGAAAAGAGAAAAAAAAAGAAATCTGCCAATATCAAATTACTAGAAAAGATAAAAGTAAACATTGTGCCAATATTTCTAAAAGGACCAACTTCAGTAATTATAAGCTAAGTAGCACCTTATATTAATCAACCCAACTTAACACTTCTAACAGGCTAACATGATCTACAAACAGGATGATACCATGAGTAGTAGTTTGTAGAGCTCATGGGAAACATCTGTTAATACACAAAGCCACCTTACCTGTAAACTGCTTGACAGCTGTCATTTCTGCAAGACACCCTGACATTTCAATTAAAAAGCACTACCAATCTGTGAGTTCACTAAAAGCAACATTAAATGGACTCAAAGGTTGGCAAAACCCAAAGTAAGTATGAATAGACAACAGGCATCCTAAAAAACAGACTTTCTCTTGGGATCCCACAGTGGTTCCCTCCTCATCTGGTGGTATTCAATGGTATGGTTACAAGGCTGTAATGTATTAAATTACTGCTGCTAAAACACTTACAAAATGGCAAATTATTAAAGACACGTGATAGAGGCTCATCCTAATGTGCTCGTTTGGACAATAAACTTTTCAGTACACCCAAGTAAAATATCTTAAAGGTCCAAGGACCAGACATCCTACTGAAAACAGGGACAAGTGTCAGGACTCAATTACAGTCATACCAAAAAGAATTTAAGTAATCCAGCAGGTTTGGGGTGGGGGGGGAATGAACAGAAAAAAATGAACTTGAGCTTTCAGTGTAATTCTGCTGTTTAAGGGCAGAGCAGATGGTCAGAAGAACAGCTGAGCAAAGAGACAACAAAAGCTTTTTAATATCCAAATACAGCATGAATCAACAAGTCAAGTAAATGTTTTAAGGAGATAAAAGTCAAAGGAATATTAAGCTCCTACAAGGTTCACAAAAATAAGTGCACAGAGCACCTTACTTAACAATCACTTGGGGGCATAAGGATTAGACTGAAAAAGAAAACATTTTTAGTTGTGCTGTTCCCTGTATGCAAAACATTCAGACAATATCTGTGAAGAGCTGAGAGCAGGACTAGATGATACTGAACTAACACTGTCTTGACTAGTTGGTTAACCTCCCGAGCCCTGCCAACCTAAAATGCTCAAGGATTTAAGTCAGAAGTAGCTGGGACTGTGGGTAAAAACTCCCAGACAAATGACTCAAAAGGGAAAATGGTAAGTATTCAAATGTGAGGCCTCAGTAAATTGAAATGAATCAGTCAAATGTAGTACAATGTGGAAAATGGGAAGAGAAAAAAGTGTTATTGGGATACCCTACAAGCATATATGATTACCAGTGAAAAAACCATTGCCAGTAGAGAAGAAAGGATGAAAAAAGGATGTATAATAAAGAATCCAAAATACAGTAAGAAATCGCTTTTTGAAAAGCATAACAGTGGGTTATTTCAAATGTCAGCCCTTATTTGCTGCATTAAGGGTGGGAAACCAAGCAAGGTATACAGATATACAAGCAACTGATAAAGGCTGCTGTGTGCTTAGGCAGAGACCCTACCCTCACACAAAGTGCAATAATCTTTTTTTTCTGTTTGGTGATCAGCCTCTGATTCATTATGCTCTCTCTGGAACTGTAACAGTCAAAAACATCAGTAACAATTAACAAACCATAACTTATCAGTATAAAAAAGAGATTTCCTAAGCAGAGGCAATCTGTGAATGAAATGTGTGAAAAGAAAGGTTACTTACAGTCATCCAGTCTCACACAGAACAGATCATGTCCACCAGGGACAGCAACGATGTCTGTAGGATAAGGGGTGTTACTCGTGAAAATCAGTGACTGTTCCACACACACTTGATGCACAGATCTGCAAAGAAAGCCCCCCCGAAAACTGTTAAAGGGGCTATTTTTGCATAATTTCATATTTTACATGACTTAATGCCAGCAACAGAACACAGTATTACTTTAGATGAGCTGTTGCACAATCTGCATTGATAATTACAGAAAGCCTCTCTTGTCACTGCAATAACTTTGTGGAGACTCTATTACTGTATTTAGAAATAACTATGGAACTCCCTGGAAGAAAAAGCGGCAAAAACCTCAGAGTTCCTATATTACAGCTCCTCTCGGTCCTCATTCCAGGCGCAAACTGCAAAGACAGACTTCCCTCTGCAGCAGCCGAGCCATCCTCCTCCCTCAGGGCACCTCTGCCCTTTCCCGACCGCCCCCCCCGGGGCAGCCGAGGTCCCTTCCCTCAGGCCGGGCCGCCCCGCTGCCCCCGCTCCCCGCGGGCGGCCACAGCGCCCAGAGTCCCAACCTGCCCACAGCACCGAGAGCCCCAACCCTGCCCCATAGCACCGAGAGCCCCAACCCTGCCCACCTGCTGCGGCCGGGGCGGCGGGCCGGGCCCGCGGGGCTGCGGGCGGGCAGCGGCGGCAGCAGGACCAGCAGGAGCAGCAGGGCCGGCATGGAGGGCAGGGAGAGCAGAGCCGGCAGGGCCTGCGGGCCCCGCAGCGCCCCGCCGCC
>VXBA01001296.1:13577-102264 GCA_013399895.1 Serilophus lunatus
TGTGTGTGTGTGTCTGTGTGTGTGTCTGTGTGTGTGTCTGTGTCTGTATGTGAGTCTGTCTGTGTGTGTGTGTCTGTGTGTGTGTCTCTGTGTGTGTCTGTGTGTCTGTGTGTGTGTGTGTCTGTCTGTCTGTGTCTGTGTCTGTGTGTGTATCTGTGTCTGTGTGTGTGTCTCTGTGTGTGTGTGTGTCTGTGTGTGTCTCTGTGTGTGTGTCTGTGTCTGTCTGTCTGTGTCTGTCTGTGTGTCTGTCTGTGTCTGTGTGTCAGTCTGTCTGTCTGTGTGTCTGTGTGTGTGTGTGTGTCTGTCTGTGTGTCTGGGTGTGTGTGTCTGTCTGTCTGTGTGTCTGGGTGTGTGCTCAGTCCTCCGCGGGCCGCGGGGCAGGCGATGGGCGGGACCGCGCCCCCAGTGCGGACGGGGGGGTTGGCCTGGCGAAATACAGGAGTGCTATGGATGGAGCTTTGCGTTCGTTAATAAGCAGAATCCATATTACAATATTCTGATGTATTAGTACATATCCAGATGTATGAGTATTGTGAATTACAGCGACTCTATTAATAAAGTTAAGCTTTTGCCAGTAAATAGAATTCATATTATAGTGTAAAGATACATTAGTAGTGTAATTTAAAATAAGGTTTTATTTTGATGTATGGTTAAATTTAATGAGCTCCTTCTGCTAAATGTGTAATCCCATTTGTACAAGGACCCACTGTTTAAAAAGCTTTAAAGGAGGTGACCCTCTGAAATCCTGAAGAAATACAGACACGTCTCTGCAGAAAGCATCCCAGGAATTTCCTGGGATAGTCATAAAGGGCTTCACTAAGAAGGTTACACCACCTTCAGAGCCAATTAACATGAGCTCAAACCAGTGGGTTGTTTTGGAGAGTTGAGAAGTTCAGGAGGGGATGAGTACTCTTCTTCATCCTCATAACCCTCAAAAAGCAGTAAAAGACCCTCTACCCAAATTCCAGAGGGGAAGAATATAAATAATTTCCCCCTTACCTCAAAGAAATTTTAATAATCCCTCCCGCATTTGTGACAATTTAATTATAAAAATCTGACCTGTCTAAAGATCTTTTGCGCCTCTGACTTGGAAACTGCCAAGTGTCAGGAGGTCATAACTGTTGTTGGATGACAACTGGGAGGATGAATACCTATTTCTTAGCTTCCAGATTTGGGCACCGAGCCTTTTATATTGAGTTACAATTTGAAAGTCAGAAAGCTTAGCTAAGTATTATACGACCATCCCCCAAATCCACCAAAAGCCACTTTGTTGGTTTGTTGGGATTTTTTTTAAAGTTCTTCAATTCCTTTCAGTTAATTTAAAAATTAATTCAAATACGTGATTTTAACTTCATTTTGTTTGTCTCCTATTTTCCTGGTGATTTTACTCTGACATCACTAGTAGATTTTATGAGTCACTTTTCTATCACAAACCGTGTGACCGCTTTTCATTATGTAGCCAGTAATCTTTCATTGACATTGGGGATAATACAGCCAGACTCTTCGCACAGGTATTTTTTGAGGATGAATAGTTGATGGAATCACTTGAGACGTTTATATCATGGTGCTGCCATTTTGACCACTACTTACATTGCAGAGGTTCCTATTCCTGAGTCAGGAGCTTCCACACACTGATTTTTCTGTCAGGGGACACGAGTCCTGCCTGCATCTGGAGTTCTGCCGACAAGCATCCAGAAGTGCCTGGCCTGTAGCTCGGAGTTGGGGTACAAACACTGTACACATCTCGCAGTGATGCAGAGAGCCCTGGTCGTTACTGCCTGTGTCATTACCCAGGACCAACACATTGCTTTCTGCTTCGGGAACCGACACACTTTGGCTGTAAGGTTCTCTTTCCTTGCCCATCTAGTTTTCGGATTAGTTTTATTTGTTTATTGACATTCGTAGAAGCAAGACAGTGAATTCCAACAGGCTGTTCAGCCACGGGTAGGGACTACAGGTAGGGAGTGAGAACAAGTCTGCTCCAGTCCTGTGCAGACCCTCTTACTGGAACACCCCGTTGACACAGAATTCCAGTTTAGCTTGAAGTGCAAAGGGCTTAGGTTTAAAACTGAATTTATGTATGTAACCCTTTAAATTGTCATGACAATCCGAGAATCTTCATTTGGCAGATAAGATCCAAATGTCCTCGGGCATTTTGTTCTGTTTCAGACCAAAGCTTCACCCACGGGTGGTGTTTGCTTTATTTCAAAGGGTTTCGCGTTAGAACCTCACAAGACGAGTATAAAAGTTGTTGGTCACAGCCTTTCGTAGCGCTGCTTCCATTCCACCCGCGGGACACCGCCCGAGGCTGCCCGGGACCGGGGCAGGCCCGGCCTCAGCTCCGCGCCCGGGCCGCGGGATCGCCCTCGGGCAAAGGAGCGGAGCGAGGGGGCAGCAAAGGAGGGAGAGGCGCTCGAGTGTTGGAGGAGCGCTGCCGAGACACGGGCGCTGCGAGAGCTCTGCCGGGATAACGCGGGAGCGCTGCCGGGATACGGGCGCTGCGGGAGCGCTGCCGGGATACGGACGCCGTGGCAGCCGGCAGGCGGAGCGGCCGCTGTGCGCGGCGGTTGCTGCTCGCAGGCGGAGCCCTCGGCGGTGCCCTCAGCGGAGCCCCCGGCGGTGCCCCCGGGCCCGGCCGGGCCATGGCCGAGGCGTTGGTGCGGGAGCGGCTCCGCGCCGCGGGGCGCGGCCCAGGTGAGCGGGGGGCGATCGCCGCCCTGGGCCCGGCTTTAAAATGCAGTGGCGTGAACGTCCCACGAAACGGGCTCTGTGGGGAAACCGTGTGTGTGGACTCGGCGTTCTTCCTCCGAATGCTTGAGGCGTCCTTCTGGCTGTGCAGAGAAATAGCTGCTGCACTGTTCCCCCAGTCGAGTTCACTTCATAGAACAGCTTTAATGATTTAACTTCGAATTTCTGTATCAACAGAAAGGAAACTGCTGAGTTCACATAATTGTGAGCCAGGGTTTCTATCTGATTCACTTTCTACTCTACTGATGATAGTTAGTTTAAATAGCAAGAGATTTGTGAATGCTTCATCTCAGGATCGTGTCTTTGAACAGCATGTTTTTGACGTTATTTTCTTAGTGTATTTCTGTGAAGGGAAGACAGGATATCCCATAGGTCATTTGAATGCAATCATGTCAGTCCACCTTGAACCATAAGTTCTTTTTTCCTTTTTTATTGCAGATGCTCAGGCTTTGATGAATGCTTATGAACTGATCAAATCAGCCAGAGAAGGAAAATCTGCACTTGACTCATCAGATAACTTCAGCACGGACTTGTATGTTTTATGTGCTGAACAAGCACTTGAGGTTGGTAATTTAGTCAATTTATGGTATTGAGTAAAAGCACGTGTATGACATACTGTATTTACAATTGTTAAAGTTACTACTTAAATAAATCCCAGAAGTAGCTGAGGGAAGCATTGTGCTCTTCTGATTTTGGAGAGCAATTGTTTAAACATGCATTTTCCCCTAAAACTCAGCCTCCAAAGTGACACTTTTTTATGGTCAGTCAGCAAACTATGGTTTGCAATTGAATCAAAATATATGCAATATGTACCATAGTATTTAGAAAGTGGTTTGCTGTGCTGTTTTTTTCTTGTTGCAGAAAACTTGAAGTTAACAATTTGGTTATGACTGAAGAAAATGTGTCTGTGAATAGTCCCTACCAGCCAAAAGAAGAAAGGTTCTAATACATTTTAATGATGAAATTCCTCCCCCCCAGCTGCAATCCACTCAGTCTGCTGTCTGAAAATGGAGGTGTAGCACTGACATGTACACAAAATCCTGCCACCTAATACCCATCCTTAAAAAAGAATTCTTAGCAGAATTTTGTCTTCAGGTTAACAGTTGTGGTAAAAAAGGAAACAATTTTTTGAATAATGTAAGCAGTTCTGTGACTGACTGAGGAGATTTGTTAAATAAAGAAGCTATCTTTTAGCAGATATTTGGAATGACTAGAGCATGCTGTTAAATTTGAGCTAATTTTAATGGGCTTGAACAACATCTGAGATGCATCTTTATGGAATGTTGCTTGTATACTGGTGTGCAGCTGGATGTTACTCTTTGAATAGACATGCCTTTTCAAAAACTAACAATTCTTAATTGTTTGTTGCACTTTTTAATTCGTTAAATGCTTTTTTTGTGTCTTAGCTGGGATGTCTGGAAATGTGCAGTGACTGTCTACAGATGTATTTTAAAGGAAGATTTCCTGTGAACCAGTTTCTTGGCAGAGCATATTTGTGCCAAGGCCAGTTGTATGCTCCACACTCTACAGATAATTTGGTGAGACACTGTGAAGGTTGCTTATTAAGCCAGTTTTTAGAAGTATTTATTCCTAGGTTTTAATGTATTGCTTTCAGGCATTTAAAATACACAAGGATAATCAGAACTGTGGGAAAAATCAAAGGAAAAAATATTTATGAGTAGTTTGTGAGTAAACAAAACCAGATGAATTAGACAAATATTTTGAATATTTTTTGGAGAACAACAAAAAAGAAAGCTTGCAGAAGTTTTCATGTAGTTGATTGTTTCAAAGTCAAACTTTTCACTTTTTACTTAAACGTGATACTTTCAGACCAAATTTAAGCTGTAACAAAGTGATTAGCAGTTTTATTCAGGAAGCATTTCACAGGCCTGTGGGAAGTGGAGGACTGAAGTGGCTCTCAGAGAGGTGGCACAGTGAATTTCTGTGGCAATGTGCTCCAGCACTCATCAGTGTTTCCATGTCGTACTTTGGATGTGGCTTTTTGTAGTGAGAGGTGGTAGCAACTTAGCAGGATACTGCTGTGTGTTGCTTTTAGGTGATACCCTGTCTGTGTGCAGTGAGCTGTTTGTACTTCCTGCTGATTTTAAAAGGAAGTGGGGTCTGTTTTCTGTCTTCAGTATTTCACTGGTACTGTGGTCAGTCAGCCTTGACAGTCTGCTGATAGTACCTGACCTCTGAAAATGGCCTTAAGAGAATTTTAGACTCATGGATTGTCCTGAGCTGGAAGGGACCCACAAGGACCATCCCATCCCGCCCCTGGCCCTGCTCAAGGACACCCCACCAATCCCACCCTGTCCCTGAGAGCACTGTCATAGTCCTGGGGCTCTGGCAGCCCTGGGGCCGTGACCCAACCCTGAGGAGCTTGTTCAATGCCCAACCACTCTCTGGGGGAAGCAGCTTTTCCTGATACCCACCCTAACCCTCCCCTGGAGCAGCTCCAGCCATTCCCCAGAGCAGGGGGCAGAGGTTGCAGCTGTCCCTCAGGAGGGAGCTGCAGGTCCCAGGGAGCTCTGCCTTCAGTCTCCTCTTCAGCTGCACAGGCCAAGTGCCCTCAGCCACTCCTCCTCTTATGGCTTCCCCTCGAGGCACTTTACCATCTTCACACCTCCCTTTTTGTTACTTGTATCTACAAATTTCCCTGACAGATGTTGCAATAGTTTCTTTTCATAATGTGTTTGAATTAACTTTTGAGCCGGGATCTTTCCTGTGTCTGTGTTCTCTGCTTGCTTGCTTCTCTGAGCAGGTGTGCAGAACTGATCAAGGGTCCCTTTGGAGCTTCATGCACGTTTGAAAAGTGATACACTTCTTATCAGTTGTAAAGGTTTTTTCACTGCTGTGTTCTAGATAATTTATGAAAATAAGTGGTGCAATATCTCATGCTGTGTGACTAGGAGTCATCATTCATTTAGAAAAGATAAATTTGTCCTTATTTTGGTTTCCATCCTAAGAAGTCTTTCTTAGTTGATTAATATGTTTGTGTTCTTAATTTTAAGACACTTATGTTCTTAGGGGCCAAGTGCAACTTCTCTACTTTAGTACCTATTTCATCTCAGACTCTTAATCCTGGTTTTCCCTTTATCAAGGCAGTTCCTGTCTATTGCTCAGTGCCTTCTTATGCCATCCCAGAGCCCAATAAGTCAGTCCCAACCCTCTTGGAGAGTTTAGTTCCTCTTTCCCAGCACACTGTGGAGACCCCTCTGGTGTCCCCTCCTTGCTGCTCCCCCAGTTCCACCTGCACTTTGCCATTTCCACTGCACCTTTCAAAAATCCTTTTCCACTCTCTCACCCATCTGCTTTACACCCTCCCTCCATGAGTTAGTACATACCAGTAAGAACTCTGAGCTGCCTCCTTCAGGCTCAGCAGTCCCAGCTCTCAGTCTCTCCCCTGACACACTGCTCAGGTGACAGATTCTTCTTGGAGCTGATTTGGAGACAGTAATACCTCAAGGTTTTTAAGGGAACAAATCAATATAACTATTTTCTCCCCTGGTTTTGTTCTTGGGTGTTTCTGAGCTTTCTTTGCTGAAAGCTTAAAAAGTAGGCAGCTTTGGGAAGCTTTAGAAATCTGGAAAATTTCAGTCCTGATAAATAATATTTGGCAGAAATTAAATAAATGGAATATACAGACTTAAAATTTGAAATTGAAAAAACATGGTAATGGCAATGCAACTGGTTTTTAGGTGTTCTGTTTCTATGGGAGCATCTTCCTATGGCAGCATGACTTAGTTGAGATTAGTCTGAAAAGAAAATTTCTGAGATGTGAACACGGAAATAGGGAAATGATGCATTGTTTTATGAAAGCCATGTTCAAATTGCACTAGCTTTTCTTTTGTTTTGTTCTAGGAAGAGTTTGAAAAGTTTGTGCTGTTTTTTATGAAGGCAATAGATTTTGCCATCCATGATAGAAGGTAGGTCCTACTGATTGGATTGGCTCTAAGTCCCAGGAAATGTTACCAATACAGGTTTGCTGTTGTTTGTCTCAGATCTTCACTGGAGTTGTGTTCTTTGGGTTGTTTCTTTAGCTTTTTCCTTCAATGTTGTAACTTCTGTAACTGCTGTAACAATATAATACTAAATTCTTACGTGGATGGGATGAATAATCTTGTGAAAGGCTGGTAGATATCTCAGCATTTCTTACCTTTTTATGCTTCTGCTCTGTAAGGTGAGAGCACCATGTCAGCTGTTTTGAAGTGGTTAATTATTGGGTAGAGTGTATTTGCAAGAGTTACCATATTCTTGTGCTGTACTTCTCAGTTCTTAGTCAGGATTTGTTCTAACAAAAAGGACAAGTTCCAGTTCTTACTTAGAGGTGTCTTCAAATACTCAAGCTGTAATTTTATGTTTATTCGAGTCCACGAAACATTAAAATTGTAATTCGTATTTTTCAGATACTATTTTTTGATATATAATGCTTCAGTTCTTTATTGGCAAATTGTGAGACCATTCCTTAAGCCTGGACTCCAGTGTTGCCTTGTTCCCAGCCTCTCCCAGATTGTCACAGCATTAAACCAAACTGAGGAGCAGGACCATGAGTGGAGGGCAGAATTGATGGTGTGAGTGTCATTGTACTTTCTCATGTGGGCTTCCTGTAGTTCTCTTGGACATGTGGCTGCCACCTCAGGTAGTCTTTAATAAGCTGCATTTCATTGGTGATCTTATAGGCGCATTTATTGTGGAATGCTGAATTTATAACTTTTTACAGAGACATAAATGTACTTCATATAAAAGGTGCTTCATTTTAATATTTAATTTGGGGTAAAAATTGTAGTAACAGAGACAGCTGGACCTTAGATCCAATCTGAAGTAGGACGATCATTTTGGGTGTACTGTGTGAGTCATTCATAAAAACTGGAAATAAATGGTGTATCACTGTCCACGTAGACTCAGATTTCCTGAGCAAAGCTGGAGCAGGAACCTTTAGGTAACTCTACTGAGAGAAATATTTTTATGTGCAAAGTGAGGAGTAATGTAATTTTTCAAGGTCCCACAACCTTTCCTTAGAGGTGTTTTGGTCTGCTTTTCTACAGACTGTTTCCAGTTCTTACACTTCCACCACAGATTTTCCACTTGTGTTTGTGAACTTTTCTAGTTCTTTGGTCTGTGGTTGATGTCTTATTGCTATGCAGCATTTTCTTTATTAGCTGAAACTGGAGGGAAATAAAAAATTAAGTAGCAGAGCCATTCCAAGGGGTGTGGTGAGTACCATGCAGAATGCCATGCACTCAGTTTTTTTGGGTACCAAACATACTCTTGCTGAGTGTTGATGAAAACAAGCAAGTGCACACAATGTGTGTGTGTCACAAAAGTAATGGTTGCATTTGTTTTTCTTATACTTGTATTTATTTTTTTAAATAATTTTCATTATGATTAGTGTTGTTGTCAGTTTATTTCATGGCATCACAGGCTCTTTTTTCAGTTAAATCAGAAAAGTATTGAAAATCCAGTTGCAATTTCCAATATGAGTAATTTTCTTTTGCTCGATGGCTTAAAAATACTGGCCTTTCCAGTAGTTAAGGGAGACTCTTTTAATACATCTCACAAAAGTGTTTTTCTCACATAATTTTAAATAATTACTACTTCTAATTCCAAGTATCTTGTTGAGAAAAGTTTTCACACACACAAAAAAAAAATCTTCTTGTCCAAGATTCTTTTTGTGATCTCCACTAAATTTTGTATTAACAGCTGCATATCTCTATATATCTCACCTGTGTATCATCTGAGGATGTCTTTGTGTTAAGTCAGTGCTAATGGCTTGTACTGCCTTTGAGAGTGGTACCTTGAGTAGAAAAAGTGTTGAAAAAATACAGATACAAATTATTTCAGAAAGTTTTAATAAATATTTAATTCAAACATTTGTTTGATCTGCAGAAATTTACTCGAGTGCTTTCTTGATGCTTCAAAACTGGAAGAAGCAAAAGAGTTTTCATCTACTGCAGCAGTCTTTATTAAGGAAAATGTTCCTGATAAATACCCTCACATATTTTCTCTAATGGTAATGCTGAAAAATATTTTAAACTCCCAGTAAGACAGGAACTTTGCCTACATTTCATAAGATCAGTTGTAATTGTTAAATATGCTGTTTCCTTCATTTAAATTTTCCGAAAATGTTGAGATTTTCACAAATTGTTTATTTTTGATTCTATAAAGTGCTCCCTACTGTTCCATGTTATTTTAATACAACATAATACAACCAGGATAATTGTTGCTAACTGTAAAAATTCCATTTGGGAATAATTACTATTACTCCAGAAGGTGTAGTGAGTGCAGTTTAACCCAACTTGTGCCACTGAGGGCATATTTAGTGTCTATTGGCTTTTCTCATGCTGATAAAGTGACCCAGATGAGCCCTGTAAATAATTCTGGGACGTGGAGGATATGGCAATAGTTTACATTTCTTCCATGCCCTTAATTTGGGAAATAAGAGGGTGAAGATGAATGTGGCAAAAGCAGAAACAGGCAAATAAAACTTGGATGTTGAATGCAGTTACATTTTCTTTCATTCTGTTGCACTGTTTTCTTCTGTCCACCCCCAACCACTGCATTTCAAAAGTGTATGTTTATAATACAAAGTTTTCCAATGGCTGGATTAAGAGAACTAATGTACACCATTCCAGAGGTGTGATAATAATGAACCAGTGACACTGTGGCAAGCTTGAAAGTACTTCTGTATTTCCTAGAAGCATTATTGAGCAAAGCTATTTGACAGTGTCCCTAAACAGAAGAATGAAGTAGTTTTGAAATTGTACTTGGGCTACCCAAGTAGAATCCACACTGTGGAGTGCTTTAGTAGCAGCACACCACTGAAGTCCTGCAAAACTTACTGTGCCAGTACAGCTCAAGTAATCAATGTGGAGAGCTGGGGGCAGTCATGTGAAAGTCAGGAGAAATGATCTGAACAATACTCATGTGGAACTCTACATGTGCCTTCAAGTAACTACAGTTTATTGGAATTTCTTCATAACATTTTTTGTCTTCTCTATAATTTATGGTTACAGATAAAATTGAACAGAGCTTGTTTCTCACAGCTGGATGAGATGATTTCAGAATGAGTGCTATGAAAAGGTGTTATTAAAAATGCAGTAATTAGAATTCTAACTCAGATGTTAGTTCCAGATTTAGATTTCTGGTAATAGTTCTGATCCTGACTATTGGAAAGTTAGTATAGCTCTCCTGGATGATCTTTGTATTATCTGTGCAGAGCAACAAAAATTATCAAAGTAGCCACACTGCCCTTAAATTCCATGGAAAAGGCAACAGTCAACATATCTGCTTTATTTTAGCCCTGTTGAGTGTCTGTCACTTATTAGTCATATAGTCAATTACTATTCAATTATTGTTTACTCAATAATTAAATTGTTATTTTACAGGTGTATCACAAACTGATGGATATTTCCCAGGTAGAGAAAGAAATACAAAATTCCATCCATCTTTCAGTTATTTATAAAATGCAGATGTTAAAATTGTGAGTATGGAAATGTATCCTTGCACTTGTACTTTGATGCTGCACATTATAGAGGCAAGGTCACGTTCTGGGATCCCAGAGGCCAGTGGAAAAACCTGCTGCAGAGATTAGTTTCTCAAAAGGAAAATGATGATGACAGTTTCTGTAGTGACTGTCAGGCCTGTCTAGAGAACAGCCTCAGCTGCTTCTTTGGGGTGCAGGGGGTGGTGTGTTGGACAGATATTCTCAGGAGAAAGGATTTCAGAGTCTGAAATTAGTGTCCAGCAGGTTGTGGTTCCATACATAACTCGTGTACAAGAGGCAAAGTTGAAGTGCAGAAGTCACACCTGAAATACAGTGCATAAATCACAGGATGGTGGGGGGATAATGTTGAGTAAAGTCTTTAAATTTAGAAGGCATAAAACACTTTTGAAAATTACACTTCATAAGAAAATCTCATGTCATTTTTTTGTCAGTGTCTCAACACATTCCCCCCACTCTAGAAGTATTAATTCTTTTTAGTAACAGTGGATTAATTTGTACTGACATTATAAGAAAGGAGTTTTGCACAGCAATTTTTTTTTTTTGTTCTGGAAAAAAATTTAGTGCCTGAAATAGGAATTCTTATGCTTGAATGTTCTTAGTGCTTTGTATTTGGTCGTCTCTGAGTAACTTATTTGCCATGCTGAAGTATGCTTTTTTTTTTTTTGAATTTCAAAATCCAGATAGGCCACTGATAAGTTGGAGTAAAACTCATCCATTCTGAAGTTAGAAGAGTTATTTGAAATTTCTTATGCACTAGTATTTCTTATGAGAAATTATGACCCAATTCCTAATATGTTGCAGGCAGTGGGACACGAATGAATTTCCAGGTGATGCCACCACAAATCTGAATTCTTTGTATGTGCTTTTGAAACAATATGATGTACCTCCAGCATCTGTTCTCAGTATGAAGTGAGTTTTACTTGTCACAGCCCCATGGAAGTTGGTTAAAATAGTTTATGTTGCTTTAACAAGTAGGTCATCTCAAAAAAAAGACAAAATCCTATTGGGCTTTATTAAAGAACTCAGGATTAAACATCTTCCATACAGCTCTTTGTAAAATATGATTAAATCTTTCCATAACAATTTCTTAGTGATAAAAGGAGATTTTTAAAAAAGCCTTAAAATTTACTTTAAAAGTGACAATTTCTTTTCAGACTGTAGGTAATTTTTAGCTTTTCTTAGGAGCCTTCCCAATTCTTCAGCATGTTTGAAATGCAGATGCCACTGACCTCTGTTCCAGTAGTTACAGCACAGCTGTTACATATGGAAACAGTGCTGTATTGTCACTCATTGTGGTAAATATTCTTTGACAATATTCAGGTATCCCATTACTTCTCCTATCCCAGGCAGTTAGAACAGTCTCCATCAGTGTCTGTACTCTTTGTTCCTAGGCAGCAGATTGATGGATTTGGCTGCTTTGTGTCCCATTTCACTGTGTTGTATTTCCAAAATGACCTGCAATCTTAGTTTGATACTTCACCATCTTCATGCTGCATGCATTTTATTCTGTATTTTTTGTTTTCTGCAGGAACTGTTTGTGCAAGATTGCATAGGAGTATACTAATTATTTTCTTTAGCAGATGAAGTTTTGTATTTTTCATGTAGCCAGCTTTAAACTTTTTCCTTGTTAACTGTGAGCATTACTAGTATAGTCACACGTTCTGCAATATTCAAATGACTTCAGGGTTTTCAGCTATAATGCACAGTTACTTTCAAGTAGTGTTATTACAATTCCATGGAAGAGCAATAACAAATTCTCTGAAGTGATGTTTTCCTATTTTTGAAGGATTCCTTTGATTCTGGAGTTAGCTCACTTTTCTATGAAAGTAAACTGCATTGAGCTGGCATCTTGTTGTATCCTTGATTTGAAGAGTGCTGGAATTACTGTATGTATTAATTACACTGGTTTGGGGATTTTTGGTTATACACAAACACACATCCCTTTGGTGTTTATGTTTAAAAGGCATCTCCTGTCCATCTGTGCATGTTTACATATTCATTAGTGTAAATAATTATGTTTGGCTAAATGATCTGTTCTTACATTAGAGAGAAGATGCAAAGGTCAGAAGCTGGGGTGTAGGTAGACAGTGCAAATAAATACTAACTGTAAATTTTTGCTTGCGTTTTTCAAATTTTACCTGCGCAAGAGTTTGATTGGAAGTTAAATTCAAATTTCTATTACACTCATCCTACTTTGAGCTACTTCTAAATTCAGCTTATCCTCACTGAATTTTTTTTATTCCAGGTGTTTGATTTAGGCCCATTATTCTGAACATTTCCTGCAAGTCTGAAATCATACACAAATCCAAAACAACATTATAGGAGAAGTCAGATGTATCTTGGTTTTCTTATTGGAAAGTTTGGCAATGAACCACTTAAAGGTTATTTTGCCTCCTCAGCATAGTAAAAAGCAACTGCCGTTCAAACAGAAATTCTAATTCCTTTCCATTGTTTGGGTTAATTATCTGGTATAGTGGGGTTTTCAGTAGGAAAGTACAGTGCTGTGTTAGTGTAGTTGCATGGGTTTAATCTTTGTCATATTTCATTTTAATTATTAAAATTAGCATTTTGTGTATTGATACTTCATAGGACCAAGGGAAACTTATTGAAATAGAATGCCTGGAATGTGAATATGAGATGAAAAAAAATGGCACTAAAATTGTGACTTATACCAAAGGAGCTGTTGAGGTATGTTCTTTAACAGTAACTTTGAGAAAAAAGTAAAAGTTTTCATTTGTTAAATGTGTGAAATTGCATTTGACTGCGTTTCTTAAGTACATTATACTGAGTAAAAATTTTTTTTAACTTGAGCTGCCAAGAAGCAGGGAAAAATAAACCATAGTTGTGTATTCCTCCTTTAAGTCTTCTGTCTGACTACAGGGGTTCATAATACAAACTTTCTGAGAGCAAAGGTGGCAGCATTGAGGCACGGAGAGCCAACACTGCCATGTTTTCATATTTTGCCTGTATGGGAGTTGTTTTCATAGAATATGTTGAATTGGAAGGGACCACGAAGGATTCTCTAATCCATCTCAACTGTGATTGCATGTTGTGGGCAGTCTCAAACAAGTTCTTATGGCAGAGAAATGGCAGAGAAATGCTGAGTATTTCTGATAAATTTTCACACTGCAGAGGATTTTCTTAGGTTTCTGTGGTCAGTTGACTCAGTTACAGTTCAGACCACCAAAAGTGTTATGAAGGAGATTAGAGAGGTGCCTACAATGAGCAGTTTAGAACAGCTCTTGGAGTCACCTAAAGTTCCTAAAATGGGAAGTAGGACTATGTTTAATGGAAACTGGTAGTGCATAAATTGACTCCTATCTAGGGCTGTTCTCATTCTGGAGTTCATAAATTCTATTCACCTTTGGGGGAAAAAAAGTTCAGTAAGTCCTCATAATATGAGACACTAATAATGCTAAAATGTAAAATAGGATATTTAGATATTTCTGAACTATTGGGCTGCAGTGTCTGCAGTTGGAGAATTTTTATGTTTGTTTGTTTTTTAGTTGCATAACCCCTAAAAATAATGTGATAAATGGAGGTATCTGTTACCATAGGTAAACTCCTGGAGAAGCTCTCAGCCCGTGGCTTCATCAGGAGCTTCCTGTGCTGGGTCAGGAACTGGCTGGATGGCTGAGCCCAGAGGGTGGTGGGGAATGGTGTCACACCCAGTTGAGGCCAGGCACTGGTGGTGTCACTCAGGGATTGGTGCTGGGCCCTGTTCTGTTTAATGTCTTTATTGATGATCTGGACGAGGGCATTGGGTCCTCCATTGGCAAATTTGAGGATGACACCAAGCTGGGAGCGAATGTTGATCTGTTGGAGGGTAGAAGGGCCCTGCAGAGGGACCTGGACAGACTGGAGAGATGGGCTGAGTCCAATGGGATGAGATTTAACAAGTCCAGGTGCCGGGTTCTACATTTTGGTCACAATTACCCCATGCAGAGCTGTAAGATGGAGACCAAGTGGCTGCAGAGGGGCCAGGCTCAGAGGGACTGGGGAGTGCTGGCTGATAGGAAACCGAACATGAGCCAGCAGTGTGCCCAGGTGGCCAAGAAGGCCAAGGGCATCCTGGCCTGCATCAGGAATGGTGTGGCCAGCAGGACCAGGGAAGTTCTCCTTTCCCTGTACTCAGCACTTGTGAGGCCACACCTCGAGTGCTGTGTCCAGGTCTGGGCCCCTCAGTTTAAGAGAGATGTTGAGTTACTGGAATGTGTCCAGAGAAGGGCAAGGAGGATGGTGAAGGGGCTGGAGCACAAGCCCTGTGAGGAGAGGCTGAGGAAGCTGGGGGTGTGAGGAGGAGAGGAGGAGGCTCAGGGCAGACCTTATTGCTCTCTGTGACTTCCTTGAGGGGGGTTATAGCCAGGTGAGTGTTGGTCTCTTCTCTCAGGCCCCATTGGCAGAACAAGAGGGCACAGGAGGTTTAGACTGGATATTAGGAAAAACTTGTTTACAGGGTGAGTGATTTCCCACTGGAATAGGTGCCCAGGGAGGTGGTGGAGTCACCATCCCCGGATGTGCTTAAGAAAAGGTTGGATGATGAACTCAGTGACATGGTTTAGATGATGGGATGGTGCTGGGTAACAGGTTCATGATAGGTTAGGTAATAGGTAACAGGTTGGACTTGATGATCTCTATGGTCTTTTCCAACCTTGTTAATTCTGTGATTCTGTAAGGATTTACTTTTAGATTTAATTGGAACCAAGTTTAATCAACACTATGGAAAATGAGATTCATAATTTTTTATTCCTCTGCTTTACTGCATCACTAGCTTAGTATGAAAAAACAGAAAGCTAAGCCTTCTGAATTCACAAATATTCACAATTATCAATTTCTATTTATCATGAGAAAGGGGAATAGCTGGCAGACATCTGCCTGACATTTGTAATAGCAGCCTGGAGCACCTAAAAGAGGTACTCCTTAGTTATCAATATCTATTTGCCAAAAAAGCTTTTATTAAAGGAATTTTTTGGCAGAAGTAAAGTTTCCAGAGTGTGCTGACTGAGGGAATGTTTTCTTCTGAAAACAATCCAAAGATTAAAACATGGAGGAACATATAAGAAGTTTCATTTATTAAACACAATATATGCTAATTAATTTTTTATTTCTGTAGGCTCAGCTGGAATTGATAAAAAATCTTGAGTTAACCTTAAAACGCGCAGTTCAGTTGGGAGAGCCTGGTGTGATTCAGGTTGTTTGTGCAACCCAGTGGAATCTCTGCTTGCCACTGCTGCAGCACAACTTGCACCAGCACGTGAGAAAGCCCCTCGTTTCAGTTGGTGATGCCCTGGAAGAGATTGACAGGTAACTTTCTATGCTGTGCACCTTTTTATGCTATTTTGGAAGGTCACAGCATCAAACTCATTTAAAATGCCAAGTTTTCTGATAAGAAGTGTCTTTGGAAATTTTCCACTAGCTTGTGATAAATGAATGTCTGCATATTCCATACATTTCCCCATTAGTCATTGAAATAAAGGCTCCTTTTGGGCAAAATCATACCCTGCTCAATGACTTATAGCAAATGTTGAAATATTTTAGGAAGTGAAAAATAACTCTAGTTAATTAAAGTTATGTGAGAAAATTCCAAAGCTGCAGAATGAGTGTATGTGTTGGACTGTGGTTTGGATTCTTGTATTAACATCACTTTTGTTGGTTAAAAACATAAAATTAAAAAACTAGTTCTAAAGAAACATCATGACTTCTGTATTACATATCAATGACCCTTCTTTTTAACTGAAAAAGCTACTGCATTAAGAAAATACATTATTTTTTAAATGCATCTTCTGTTTGCTATTATGCTGTACTTAACTTTAAGCACCTAAATATTTTCACATTGTTGTTGGGTTGAACAAGTAAATCTTACTGTGTGGTGTTTAGTTGAGTATGAACCTGTGCATAGGCTGATTGCCAAGATCAGAGATCAGAACTCTCTGGTGGAGTGAGTTGCAGTGGATACAACCTGCCACTCAAGCAGGAAGGTGGGTGGTTTCTGATGGAAGGATTGCAGAGGAAGGTGAGGAATCTAGTTTAGTGTTTTTAAAATGTCATTTTTTGGTTGCATAAAGAGGAAACAGAAGCCTCAAGAAGTGGAAATGCACATGTATGGGAGCACTGTACCATATTACTGTACTCTTATGCAAGCATTTCTTATGTTTCCCAACAATCCAGTGGACTCCCCCTCACCTCTGACCTTGTACTGTCACTGGAGATTGAATGAAGTCACTTGTCCCTATTCATTTGCCTGTCCTCATTTTTGTTTGAATTGCAGCATTAATTATAGTTATTTTGACCCACAGGAGAAGGGCAATACTTAGTCAGCCCATACATGAGTTCTGTTGCAGATATTTGATAGACTTGAAAACCTTTCTTCTGTTTTTTATAGCATCACTTTCATCTATCTGATTTTTTGTTTTTCTTCTTGGAAATAGCCTAAAATAGCATGTAGAGCTCTGAGCTGTCCTGAACAGCCTCCTGTTCATGGTAAGGTGGTAGATGGGGAGCCCAGTGTCCCTGAGGCTGGAGAATGGGCAGTTTTTGCTGAAAATGTGCTGGTTTCATAGAGTGGCGTGAGCAACACCTGGGCAGAAAAGCTATTGAGTGTGTGTGCCTGAGGTGAACCAGCTACTATAACCTAGGCTAAGCCTCTGGGAATATTACCTTCTACTTAAATGTTAGGAACAGAGAATGAACTTTGACCGAACGGGGCCATTGCCCAGTACATTATCCTTTCTCCAGCAATTAACTACTTTTGAAAACCTATTCATTTGATTTGCACACCTAAGCAGAACTGAAAAAGAGTTCTACTGATACACAGAGATCACTTAGAGCACTAGATGTGTAGCTTTCTGCTACAGGATTAGTGGAAGCAATATGCAGTTAACTTTTCTTAGTAATTTTGATTTAAAAAGCGTGATAGTGAAAGGAACAAGTCGGTTAAAAAGGGAATATCCGTTTTTAGTCATACTAGAGTCACTTTCAATTGTTGAGTTTCACCTTTGGGTGAGTTTTAGGTCTAAGAATTTTCACTGTGCTTCATTTCAACACCTTACGCTTCCATTCCTGTTCCTCAGCGTGCTGACTGTGCTGCGTTGCCAAGTTCACATGGAAATAGCTCGTGTGGAAGAGGATGGGGACAGACTGGAGGCTGCTGTGGGACATTTGCAGAAAGCTCTGCACCTGGACAGCAGTGGGCAGTACCAAGAGCACCTGAGGCTGGCGCTGAGCCGCCTGAGCTGGTGCCTGGAGCTGCACCGGGCACCCGAGCGCCGCGAGGAGCAGGTGGCTGCACTGCTGGGGCAGGTGAGGGGGAGGGCTGGGGCTGGGGCAGGTGAGGGGCTGGGCTGGGGCTGGGACAGGTGAGGGGCTGGGCTGGGACTGGGACAGGTGAGGGGCTGGGACAGGTGAGGGGCAGGACTGGGGCTGGGACAGGGCTGGGGCTGGGACAGGGCTGCTTGTTCCCTTCTGGCAGAGGGGAACCAGCTGCTCAGTACAACTGGGTGCAGTGGGGCCAGCACTGCCTTGCCTTCAGCAGCTGTCAGCGTGGGTGTGCTGCTCCACAGCCTGAAGGTTGTGATAGAGGATTTTTTCCCAGTTGTGTTCAAAGCCAATTTCTTGGAGAGAGGGAGGGAGTTGTTAATTAATAAAAATATCAACAATTAGGATTTCATTGCAAGAGACAGTGTTTTATTTAATGAGGGGAACAGTGTCCAAATAGCTAAACATCCTGGCTGGCTTTGAGATAAATCAGTATTGTGGGACAGTATTGTGTTAAATAATCAGTATTGTGTTAAATAATATAATCTAAAGTTTACAGTGTAGTCATTGTCAAGAATTACTGCATCTAATTCTGTTGTGTTCAGCACCTGAATAAAAATCATGCTGGCAACCGGCTTTTTTGTCCTGTTTAAATGCTTTTCCACACAAACTTACTCTGTTTAAATGTTACTTTAAAAAAAGCACTTATTCCTTCTTTGGCTTTGTCTCATTCTGAGAAGACTAGGATTTTTTTATATTTTGTAGCAATTCCTAGTTATTGCACAATGGATATGTTACTGTAGATTTATAAATAAAGACTGTTCTTGGTTTAAGAAGGCATGACATAATGGCAGGTTCTATACTGAGGAATATACTGTAAAGATTCATGAGAAACATGAACAGTATTTCATATTAAATTATCCTTGGTATATGCATGTGAATATAAACAGAAGTTCCACAGTCACTCTCAATGACAATAGTACTATGGAATGATGTGTAAGATACATGGAGATACACAATTCCTACAGGTATCTTTTGATAGTAACAAGTTACATGATCTGCATAATGTTATGTTTGGTAAATAAGATACAGTTGGAATATGAAATGAGCCTTACAATGATGAATTCTTTTCTTTACGTAGGCTAAAAGGGGAGGACAGAAGGATAATGTAAGGAAAAAGAGATCCCTTTTGGTAAATGCAGGTCTTGCATTGGCTCCTGATACATTTCAAATAGTCCTTGACAGTGAAAATGAAGCTAAAGGTAATGTTTGTTTGTGTGACTACAAGTTCCTGCCCTTTGCTTTGCACGTTCCTAAAGGTTGGACACAACATTTCGTGCAGCACAGGAAGTGTTGCAGTGCAGCTGATGGGACAGTTCTGGATTCTGTGGCACAGTTCCCATCACCTTCATTAGGGGTCTAACAGTTGTGATACTGGAAAAGGTGTTGTTTTCCCCTCCAAATTCATCTGAACCTGTTGTGCTGTAATGTCCTGCAAGTGGTTCTATTTTCACTGTGGGTAACACCTGAATGTTCTTACCCAAGGTCCTTTTTAGGTGGTGTTTTCAGAAGTTTCACCCCATAATACTCCACGTTAATTACATTGTGAGCTTGTTCTATGTTGTAATTGTCTTTCTATTCTAAAATATTGCTTTTGAGAACTCAAGTTTTGTATAGAGATATGGGCATTATTTCATTATTTACATTTTAAAACAAGGAATATGAATAGGCATGTTCCTTATGCCCCACACTGCTTTGGTTTGTGACTATAGAGCCTCTGGTTGAAAAGTGGACAGAGAACAGGTTTTCCAGATTGCTTGAACTGTTTTGTCTTGTCTTGGGAATAAAGCAAGTGTGTGACTAATGTAAGTGATTTTGAATATACTGAGTGCACTCCCATGGCACAGATTGTGCTGGAGCAGGAGGATGCTACAGAAGGAATCCTGTAGCTCCCAGAGCAGCATGTTTGTGTGGTGGAAGACCTTCCATCTATTTAGCCAGGCCACAATGTTCACCATGCACATGCCCATTCCAAACTTGATAAACTGACCACTTACAAGCCAGAGTCTTATTTAGAGACCACTCTGTGCAGTGAAGTGTGTGAAAACTGTGTTGTTGCTTTAATATGGAACACTGTGTCATTTCCATTTAAGGTGATAAGTGCATTATGTTTGTTAAATTAAGAGAATTAAAAGCATGCACATTTCCTTGCTTTTAAATTTTCGGTTCACAGCTGTAAAATTACTTCTGGGATTCCTCAGAATAAATTTTAATACACATTAGCCTTCCAAGATGAGTCATTAAAACGAGTGAGATTGTTACAGCATTACAACTATTACAGGACTTTATTTGACACAACACTTAAGAAAATTTTGTTTTGAATAGTTTCAGTTGTTCCTGAGGCTGGCATCCAAGGAGTGAGTTTTTTGCTTTTTCCATGACACTGAAGTTGCAACAACCTTACACATGTTTATTGAAGGAGTAAGAAAATGTGTATGCAGCTGTATTATTAAAATGTACATAGGACAGGACATTAGATTTGTGGTGTTACTTTTTTCTTTTCAGTTGCATAAACCCCTTTCATTTTATTTTGACATGTATGGTTGGGTAATTCAGTAAGAGCAGTACCCACAGATCCAGAGAACAATGTCCTTCAATCCACAATTCTTTCCAGCCTTACATGATCTCACTGTCCCTGTGCATTGTGCTGGACAGGTTCTGTCAGGGCTCTGTGCATGTTTGGGTAACACAGGGGGATCCTGTGCTGGACTGTGCACTGCAAAACACATTTAGCAAGAGTGGTAAGACACTGCAAGGGTACCTGCTTGTATCTGTATTTTAAAGTCAGAAGTACTCTATGTGTACTAGAGCATTATATATCCTGTCAGAAAAGTGGTGTACTTGAGATATTTAGGGCCAAACAAATGTAGATCAGTTTTTGGATGGAACAGTGATATCTAAAGATCCAGAAAAACAGGGATTAGATGCTGGTGGGGCATGGGTTTTTACATGTTGGTTGGTTGGTTTGGAGAAAGCTTGAAGAAATGAGGAAAGGGCTGGATTTTGAATGTTTAAGCAAGTAATTTTAATCTCTATTATTTAAAAACTACCTTAAATTCTTATTTCTTTGCAAAGTCTCCTCAGGTAAAAGTATGAGTCAAATAAGCTCCCTCTGTGCAAAAGCCCAGCATCACATTAAGAGCCTGGAGAAAGTTGATGAGCATTTGAAACACTTGGGAAATGAAAATGGCAGAGAGAGGTAATTCCTGCAGGCCAGAAGGGTCTCTTTTATCTTGTGCAGAAGCGTCTGAGGGGGAAGTTTCTGTCACAGAGGTTCAGTGACTGGGTGGTACCTTGGGCTTCAGTTGGCCCTGGCAGAGCATTAAGGCTGTGCTCAGTTCTGTCTGACAAGCTCTTCTCCCTTCCCTGCCCCTGATCTGCTCCCCTGTGCACACCAAACTCACCTGCTCAGGTAACAGGGGCTCAGCACATGGGAGGTTGAGCTGATTAAGGCTTGGACTTGATGTACAATCCAAACTTGGAAATGTCTGTTTAGGTCCTTGTACCACACCACGTGCTACAACTGTTTTGGTAAAAAAATTAAGTACTCCATGCTGAGAGTCAGAAAGATTAATCTGTAGGATTTATATATATCATCATCATTCTTTATTTAAAAGGAGCTGTCTCCTTTTTTCTGCACTAAAAATTCCTGTGGTGAAATTTAAAGTTGTTTGTTTTCTAAAATATTCTGAATCCAAACTTGTTTTCAAGACATATTTTTAAATTCTCAACATCAGTTTTTAAGTATTTAGTTTATTTTATATGTCAGAAAATGAGAGTTTTCACACACATTTTAAAATTTCAGTATCATTACCATCCAACACAAGAATTTTGTCCCAATCTTGATATGCTGAAGAGATTCTTTTTAATTCATAAAGTAATATTGTTAGCTTTGCTACTGACAAGAAGTCTTCATTTATTAATTTTGGGTAGATTTAATTGTTTTTTCCTGATGGCCATCATTATTGACATGCTTTTTTTGTTGATCCTGACCTGTGGAAGATAATCCTGCTAATAAACTAATTTTATTTGTGCTTTTTCTTTGGTAGAATTCTCCTCTGGGCTGATTTGGCCAAAGCTGCACGTCAGCAGCAGGTCTGGGATGTCTGTCGTGCAGCCTGTAGGTTCTGCCTCTTGTATGAGGACAACTTGTTTAGGAGGGTAACAAAGCCTAAAAAGAGTAAGTGAACAATTTATTCTGAATGTTCTGAGGGGAACTTTTTTCATTATTTGAGTTACTCGGAGAAGTCAGACAATAAATAACTGTTTTCTTTCCTCCTGCTCCCACAGTTCCCTGAGAGTCTGGTCTGTCACTGGGTGTTGGCATATATGCAATATTCTTCCTACCAATATCAGTCAATACAGGTTTTTGTTGAAGCTGCACTGCCTTCAGAAATGTTTTACCAGTGCTGCAGAAAAGCACTTGTACGAAGAGCCTCTCCCTGTCTAAAGAACACCTGTCCATTCCACAATAGTCACCTGGGTCCATGTTTTCATTGCCTGAGGAACCCAAACAAAAAGGGGTTGTCATTCACTTTTTATGAGGTCACGTGGGAACATTTTTTACCTTTTTACCCTTGTTTGTGGTTCCTCTGGGGTTCCAACATTGTGCCTTGTTTCTTGAGGGTCTGCTGGAAACCCACCACATCAAAGAGTTCTCACCTTGGGGATAGAGCACTCTTCAAACACCAGCTTCTTGCTGGCTTTTACAAGTGTCTGCTGAAGTTGGTTTTGCAAAGCAGTTTGTAAAACTCACCTTTAAGAGCAGATAAAATGGAGCTTTTTTAGGTAGCCAGTGCTAATTGAATCTATTACACATTTTTTCTCTAGATTGCTTCCAAGGTCCACTTAAAATTGGACAGGAATTCACCTGTTTCTTTTCACAAGTTTTGCATTTCCAGACTAGCCCTGTTTAATCTTGCAACTCTTTTTCCAAACTAAAGGGAAAAATAAGTTCTTAGCAGAGATGGAAGGCAACCGTGCACCAAAGGTATCATGAACAGATACTGGTGTGCTCTTAACAAACTCTGTGTTTACATTCAGATAACACAATTGTTTTCCTTCATTACTGAACCAAAGAAAATAATGCTATTTTTGCTGGTGTGTGTGTGTGTTGCCAGAAAGTCAGCCCACTCCATGGTTTAAACACACAAAGACAGTGGTCCACTTCCATTAATGTAATGCAGTAATTAACTGGAGGCCATGGGGTATATTCAGACTAATACAACTGCAGTGGGAATGTTGTGACTGGAGCAAGTTATTCATTGCAAATATTGAAGCTTATACACAAATGCAGCAGAATCACAGATAACCAGTGCCTCAGCACTGCCTGA
Organism: Serilophus lunatus; assembly: GCA_013399895.1. Lineage (NCBI taxonomy): Eukaryota > Metazoa > Chordata > Aves > Passeriformes > Eurylaimidae > Serilophus > Serilophus lunatus. The sequence continues at coordinate 36,480 of VXBA01001296.1, forward strand.
GAACAGGCTTTGAGTGCAATAAATGGTACTCATAAGAAAAAATTGTATGAAATAATTTAAAATCTTTCCTAACTCTTCCTTATGGATTAAAGAATGTGTAGGGATTTGTAAATTTTAAAATGAAGGTGATGATTTGCATGGAAATATAGTGGTGTTATTTATTTATTTTTAGCACAGAAGAGCAAAGCTGGTGCAGCTGAGGTGGTTAATGGTCAAGGTGACACCTTCTCAGGAGAATCATTGCTACCTGATAATTCCTTCTCTTTTGAAATACATTTACTCAGAATTCTCGCAGAAATAAGATTCATTAATGCAGAGGTAAATAAATTGCACAGCTATCCATCGTATTTATTTAATTCAATTTTATATATAATTTGATGCTTAAATCTTAAAGCACTGGAATTTTTAGTTGAGTTATTTTCTATCTCCCTATGAATTAAAGGAAGAAGTAGCTTCATGAAGCATCTTTATCAAAATACTCTGTGAAAGTAGCTTTAGCAATAGGTTCACTGCAGGTGGTGATAGCACTTTTTGCAAGAGATTCTACTGTAAATGTTTGACATGTGACATTGTATTTCTGGATCCTTAAAGGTCCAGCACGATTTAAAAAATATGCATAAAATATGGGGTTTTTTCTTCAATGTAATTATTCAGTAAAATGAGCTATAGACAATTTCAGGATCATGAAGTTATTTTGCATTGTATTTCATATAGTTGTACATGCCTGTACAACATCTGAAAAGCATTTTGTGTTTTTCAATTTTTGAAGAGGTATCATCACTAAGTCATAGTCTGTTTTCACAGGGATAACCTGGGTAGATAATACATTTCTCTGTCTCTTTTCAGGCAACTGTTCATTTATTACGGTTGCAGGGAGTTGAGCTGAATGATCCTGCTGAGCCTCCAGAAGACACAAACCAGTTTAATCCAGGAGGTGGTTTGTGTCTTCCTGAAAGTGATCCAGAATGGAAAACATACAGGTGCTTTTCCTTAGTGCATATCAAGACCTAAGAACTCTGACAGTGTCATTATCAGAGACAGGTAGTTGCAGAAGCCATTTCTCCTTAGTAAAATTCATTGTTACCAGATTCTTAATTTTGGTAGGCAGTCATGATGATGGGAAAAGGATCTAAGAAAATAGTTTGAAATAATTTTTCTTTGAGTTTTTTTTTTCATTCCAGAGTGTGGATTTTTTTCATTTGACATTTATTTCTTTAGGACTAGAAGTTAATATTCCAAGCTTAAAAACTTCCAAATCTATGTATATTGACATTTAGATCATTAAATTCTAGATTTAAAAATATGTTTTCCAAAATCAAAAACTCTTTGTCTTGCTTTACAGCTTCTAAAACCTACAATGATTTCATAGTACTCAATACATACAACGAATTATTTCAGTTTGCAAATCTTGTCTGTTCCACTCAAATGAATCTGGGAGAGGAGAATGTGGCAAGTGTTGTTTTGTCTGGTCTCACACAATTATTTCTTGTGAAGGAGGAGAGGAGGGAGAATTCTCTCACACTCAGGCTCTCTGCTGTTCACATTCGTGCTGATATTTGCCTTGTTGGGGCAGTGCCCCTGTCCTGGGGGAGCAGTGGCAGAGCTGTGTCCTGGCTCTGTTCATCTGTTCTGCCTGAACATTGAGTTTCTCACACTGCCTGTGTGCAGATATTCAGTAAATCAGGAAAAATTATAAACTGATCAGAGCCAAGGGACAAAGAAGACGATAATTCTCTTCCAAAATTTGCTGTCAGCTGGTTTTTGAGTTTACCCGATTGGATTAAAAATTTAGATTAAAAACTCATAGGAATAAAAGCACTTTGCACTACTGTGTCCTGTGCACTGTTGACACAACAATCCCCAGTGTCAATTTGTGCTTTTGCCTTTGTGACTTTGTAGTGTGGCCATTCTGTGTGGTCATCCAGGATGGGATTTTTAATACTGCTTTTTCTATGTAATAGTACATTTTGATAATTAAGAAAGAAAAAGAAAAGAAAGTTACTGAAAGTTGTTGCATAGACTATGAAAAAGATATTTATTAAAACTTAATACAGTGTTTCAGAGCATCTGAAAATGCCTTTGAGTGCAAAAACACACAATTGTAAGTAAAAAGGCACATCCTTATCTCTTGGAACTTGGAATGTATTTATGTTTGTATCCCAGTAGAGCCCTGCAGTGGAGAGTTGGGGATTTCTGGCACTGATGGGGGTAATGCTACCACATGTGCCACACAAGCATTTAAAAAAAAAAAACCATGTGGATGAAGCATGAACCATAGACACTATTTTTGAAGCTAATAGCATTTGTGTGTCAGAGACTGTTCATTTTATGTTGATACTATTTCCTTTCCTGAGCCATCTTCTCATCAAGTAAAATATCAGTCAGTGAATGAGGAGTTAATAAGTGCAACTAAAAAGTAATTTTTTGTTCTTGTTGTTGGTTGAGATGTGCTACTGCATATTTGAGGTTACAGTATAATTCTTTCTGGAGTTGAAGCTTTGGAATAACAGCTCCTTTATACTGATTTATAGCTTGTGGATAGACTGCCTGTCTCAATATGCCATGGAGAACTTCCAGCGTGCAGCTGTAATTGGAGAGCTGCTGAATGAAGCCTGGATTGTTCACAATGCTGTGGTGTATGTCTTAAACTACAACAGACACCTGATTGCTTCAGGAAGACAGGGGAAAATCACTGGATATCTACAGACTCTCCTCAGAACCATCAAGGCTGTTGGGCACGATGGGTAAATTCAAATGGTTGGATATGAACATGTTCTTTTTGCTAAAACATTGCAAACATTGTAAGTCACTCTGTGCTCTGAAAGAGGTTTCTTGCTGGCTTTCATTAGCAGTGGAAGGACTTTGGTATATATAGAGTAGTTCAGCAGGTGAAATTATTTTCTGGTGCGAAAATTACTTTTTAGTCTTTTCTGTTTGTTTTTTGTTGCTATACACTGTGAGCCATATTCACTTTAGACCAGACAATATTAATTTCTCTTCATTGTGGAATATGCAGGTAAAAATAACATTTTGTTAAACTGGTCAGAAAATTGAGACTGTGAGTTTGTACTACAGCTCAAAATGTGTTGCTCATTGTCAGTGGCTCTGAAGTGGAACTGGATTGTAAATATTTCTAATCAGAGAAAAGTGGTTCTGAAATAAAATAGGAAGCATAATAAATAAAAGGAATGTGCACATTAATAGACATGAAAAGGGGAACAGACTCCAGAGTAGTTTAGAGAAATTCTGCTCTGCAGTAACTGCAGTGGGAGAATGATTGACTGTTGCAGAGGAGATGCTCCAGGTGAGTCTGACTGTAGGACACAATCCCAGGAATGGCAGCATATTATTGGCACTGTCCTCAGCACTGGGCAGGGTAAGGACCAACAGCAGAGGAGTTTCTTTTAACAGCGCTGGGGAACAAAACCTAAATTGTACTTTGTGCAGAGATGAAGACTGGTAATTAATTTTGGTACTTACATTAGTTCATGTATCAGCAATAATCTCTCAGTTGTAATTCAATTCATGTTTTCTGAAAAAAACAAACAAACTCTAGCTCAGCAGTGAATTGGCATGATGACCAGAAACAAATGTGTAAAGGGTTTGACTTAGGGTAATTTTAAAGAAAATTCTTATTATTTTCATATATAGCAGCCCACTAATAAAAAGTTCCATTGTAAAAGTTTGTCTGACATAAATACAAATTTTAGCTTTTTTTCCCTGTGATGAAAGAGCTGAAAAAAAGGATGCAAACTGTGAAAATTGATTGTGGGGTTTGTAGTTTTAACTACTTAAACTGCTTTTCCAATGGGCAAATTTTTTGTAACATCCGTAATTTTGCTTTGTTAGAAAAAGTTACATTTTCAAGGAATACTTATCAATTGAAATCAATAAACTTGATTCCTGCCTTTTATTTTGATCTGATGCAATATCCACTTCTGGTTTTTGTTTTCTTCTGCAGTAGTACAGAGGTTTTACTGATGTTGTGTAATGCTTTGGCTCGGGGCCTGATCATTCCTTGGATCCCAGAGGCAGAACCTGCTGAGGAGGAAGAAGAGGACACAGCAGCAGACAGTGGCAGAAAAGCTGCAGCAAAGAAACATAATGAAAAAGCAAATGTCACCCAGGCTCTTCCAGTAGATCCTAGAGGACTTCCTGACATTAAAAGTGCCTTAGAGGTACAAACCCCCTATTTTTTGTAGTGCCTTTTGTTCTTCTGCCATATATTACAATTCATAAAAATTCAATAAGAGAAATTGTTGTGAAAAGTAAGCTCCCATCTTTTACAGTTGCAGCCACCCAGATCCTCCCGAGGGCCACACCGGAGCCCCTTTCCAGCTTGGGCTGGAGGCTTAACTTCTGTTTGCCTTGTGGGTTCACCTGGGAGGTGTTGTCAGGCTCAGAGATACACATGCAATGATTTTAAATAAACTAATTGATGGCATGTTCCATGCAAGAAGCCTTTCACATTTCTCCTGTGTTTCAGATTTCCTTCTTCTTTTCTCCTTGATGTTTAGATTTGTGAGTTTGCTCTTAGTGTGATGACTGGAACTACACCTAAGGAAACAGTCCCTGTTGCTGCAGAGCAACAGGTCATTGCTGCCTGGGTGAAAGCAAAGCAGTTAAATCAGCAGCAGATCAGACAGAAGCTTGGAACTCAGGATGAGGTATGATTTCCCTGAAATCCTGCATAATGTTGAAACTTGCCAAAGAAAAATTCATATATTCATTTAATAATGACTGCAATTACAAAGCATATTTTCTTTTGTATATATGAATACAATGTGAAAATAAATTTTGGCTATAGTTCAAATAAACCCTTATGGAACATAGCAAATTTTTCACATTGGGCACAGCAGTGAGTCTGCATTTCTTAGCTCTGCCCTCTGTTCTCAGTTGCCATGGTGGTGTTTGTCATATGGTGACTGTTGAGCAAGTTGAATTCATAAAGGTAAAATAATAAAATGGTCCCAATAAAAATGTTAAGAAAAATGATCTATATTTATATCAACATTTACTATGGCCTCTTTATATATAGATTATAGACTAGTAAGTTGGAAAGCAATATTTTATTACTGTATTTTTATTTCATAATGTCTATAAAACTGAAATCCCTCAGTGAAATATGAAGTTTACCTTCTTTATATTGCTGATATGGGTTTTTAGTGTTAAAACTGTAGCCATTCAGAGTTCACAAGTTTAATTAAAAATAAATGAGTACATAAAATCCCCGATTTTAAGGACACAGTAGAGATGAGGAGTTACTTAAAGCAAAGCAAGGTTTTCAAGCATTATTGTTATTAAATTGTCATCTCAATTAATGTCCTTAATATCATTAACTTGCAAAAAAAGAGATCTATTTATGTGAATTTTTTGTCTCTACTTAGAATAATGACAAAGCACAAAATCCTGTGGCAAGAATTCTTGTTGGTCTGGAGATGTATTCATGTAATGGTTTGGGTCTCATGGATTTCTCTGTTCCTAGCTTATCTGAGGTATGTTTTTAATTAGCTCTTGAGTTTTAAGAAATTGCATATTATAAATGTAATTTCAGTTTCAATTTTGAATGGAAGCAAAATTAATTTTGAAAGTTTTATTGTACCATTATTTCCTTCCAATCTTTCCAAGGGACTGAATATTTGTGACAGGAAGAAGATCTTGTGACAGAATATTTTCATTTCTCTGAAGAAGAGATTGCATTAGAGCACCAGCATTAGAGTTGTGCCCATATTGCTCCAACAGATTGTTTCCATAACCATCAGATGAGCACCACGGGTTCAAGTGACTTCTGTACAGCATCATACTTCTTTCATTTTTCTGTGGAGAAAACTGAATGGAACTGCAGGGTTGTTTGGGTTGGAAAAGCTCCTTGAACCCATCACCCACCACTGATCCCTGTCCCCACTGCCACATCCCCATCAATTTAAATCCTTCCTGGGGACTCCACCCCTGCCCTGGGCAGCTGTGCCAGGGCTGGACACCACTTCCAGTGTAGGAATTTCCCCAATATCCAACCTGACCCTCCCCTGGCTCAGGCTGAGGCCGTTTCCTCTTGTCCTGTCTGTGTTCCCTGGGAGCAGAGCCCGACCCTCACCTGGCTCCCACCCTCCTGCCAGGGACTTACAGGAGTGTTTAGCGTTTGTATTAGAAGTATTCAAAATTTCAACAGAAAACTTCACATTACAGTGAAGTTACTTTTGACAGTTACAAGATAGAACACTACTACACTTGATTAAGTTCTAAAGAATTAGGTGGCTTTTTGATGAGTCTTACACATTGTACATTTTCTTAAAGTGCTTGTTTTTGGTCAGTGCCAGGATTTTCTTGGGGTCTTGTTGGTTACCAGACTGTTTAAGAGCAGTAGAGGTGGTGTAGAAAGCTTTGTACCCTATATTTTCCAAATAGGGAGTTGTAGCCTTACTTGTTTGATTATCATATTTATAATCTCTAACTCCTGCAAAGAACTTTCTCAGAGGACTGAGATGTATTTCCCCATGTGGCTGGGAGTCTGGTGACAGTGACTAACACTCTGTGGAGTCCTTCTTTCTGAAGGTCAGCATCTGGGTCCCTATAAATATGTAGCTGTCTGAGCCTGGTTGCTCCACTTTTATGCCAAATACTACAACTTAGCTTTCATTATGGCTTTACTTTGTTTTGTGTAATAGTGTTGTAGTATCTTATTTGGACCAATTCAGTAACAAAATCACCGTTATCCTGAGGAGGTAGAACTTGGACACGTACAAAGCAATGAAAATGTTTAGATCCTATAATGAAACTAGGTAAGAAACAGCACATATCTAGATACATGTTTAGTTTGGAAAAGACCTCTACGATTATGGAGCCCAAGCTGCCATATATATAACAACGTATATAGCAACTATATATTACAACAACTGGTTGTTGTAAAACCTGTTCTGTCTCCCATTCTTACCTTTGGCTTAACTAAAATGGGCTCTGAATTTTGAAAGTCCTGTTCCACTGACTTTTGAGAGAGGACTATGGACACAGACTAAGTCATGGCAGATACTTCTGGCCAAAGTGCGTGCACCCTCACAGTTGGATTTTCACACATTATGGTAATACTTACTGCAAGGTGCATGATGCCTCTCTGTTGTGCATTCTGGCTGTACTTGTGACTCTTTGGTTTTCTAGATGTTTTTATCATGTACTTGTTCCATGCCCAGATGGGTTGTAAGGAAGATACAGCTGTAAGCATGGAAGTGCTTTAGAAAAAAGCGTATTAAAACCCCGATACTCTTTTTTCTTCCTTTTTTCCTTTTTTTTCTCCTTTTCTCTCTTTCTCCTTTTTCCCTCCTAGTTAGTGAAACTGGCTTTGGAGTGCAGTTGGGCAGATTCCTTGGTGGAGCTGCAGACACTGGCACGACTGACCTACTTCGCTTATATATCCCATGACTATGAAATGGTGATGGCTTGTTCCAGAAGGATCTTGGAATCAGATGAGAATTCTGTCCACAGCAGAGACACTAAGAAGTGTGATGTGTGAGTACATGGAGCTTTGCATGATATGCTGGTGTGCTTGAACTAAGCTTTCAAGAGAGAATATAGAGGGTTAATGCTTCTGATCACAAAATCAAAAATGAAGAATCTTTGTTCTAAGGAAATTGTGCAGTTAGAAATGAAAGTGAAAGTAAAAGGCTGTGGAAAGTCCAGGTTGTGGCTCTGGACCCAGTTCAGGAAGATAGATGAAGTTTATTATCCAAGTGAGTCAGCAGGTCATTCATCCTTGTGTTTGGGTGTCTTCCCAGGGAGATTGCTTCTCTGAAGTGATCTCTGGCAATCATGGTATTTTGACTCTTTAATAATAGAAAAAGGCAGAAAATAGCTGACTCTAATTTTTTTGCTGATGCAAATTGCTTCCAGTGCTGGCCTGACTTAGTACAAGGGTCTCCACAGTCCCTGGGCCAGGCTGGGGCTGGGGGTGGTGAAAGGGCTCCAGGTTCTGCTGCCACGTAGCCCTTATACTCTTATGGCCTCCTATGCATACAAATGCAATGGGAATGTAACTCATGTCTTTAAAAGCACAGTCTCTTACTTCACTGATAATGTGAAACTTTGGTTTCAAAGAAAAAAAACACAAAACCTCACAAAGACCATTTCATATATAAATGGATCTGTTGGTAGAGTCCTTTATTAGAAAAAGGTGATATCCTTCTTTTTTTTTATATCATTTCCTCCAATCCCAGAATTTAATTTTGTCAAAAGAGGAAAGAATAAACTCCATTTAGTAGCAATTTTTTAGAATGTAGGAAGTTTGAAATAAAAAAAGTGAAAGACTTTGGGTACATTATATTGTTCTTCTTTTTCTTTGCAAAATAATTTTTCTTTTAAAAACAGTGTTCTGCTCTTTGGAACTCTGGGGGGATAAAACCTATAAAGCTGAGTAAGATAACATGAAGTATGGAGTTTCAGAACTGTACAGAAATTGAGACAATACTTGCTGCACATCCAGCAATCAGCAAAATAAGGAATGATAAAATGTTTGATTCTTTGACAAATGAATTGTCAATGCTGTTTCCAGAGGAATGGAAGACAGGTTTAGTGTTCCCTGGTAAAGCCCTGCCTGGGGACAGGGAGGTGGATTTTTGCCTGGGTTGGGTGCCCCCCCTTGCACACAAACTGTGGCTACACAGGGCAGAACAGAACAGCTGGAATGGGCAGGTCTGTGCCCTGCTGCACTTTGGAACTGAGACATTGTATTTCTTCTTCCTTACAAACTCACTATTAACCAAAGATATCAAATTTATTTGCTTATTAGTTTTTAACTCATTAACTGTGACACTGAAACCTTTTTTTTTTAAATGTAGTAGAGTAGGATCCATATCAATTTCTCCACTGTCTGTGCATAATTTACCAGACATAAGCATGATAAATTCCAAATGAAAGTATCAAAAATCATCTAGTTTTCCTGATTTCTGTTTTAATTGCTTAGTGTGCAAGTCTGATTTTGGACTAATTTTTTTTAATGTACAATAGTGAAAAATGGGGAGAAAACTACAAATCTATTTCTTCCCAAGGTAAATACAGATAATGGTTTTTTTACATCTGATTTCACAGTTATTTTCATTAGAAGTGTGAAAAATACATTTTTGCTATCTTTTTCACAAAACTTTCATTTTTTCAAATATTTTCTGATTTTAAAAGAAAGCTCAGTAGAAGCATTTTTAACTTCCAAAGAAAGGGACATCTGTGTAGCAGCAACTTGAAAACTTCATTAATAGGAAATGGGATGATCTTAGACTGGAGAACTTCACGCTTCTTTAAGTATTTGCCTTTATGCAGGCCTGATAACAGAGTGGAACAAGAAATGCTGAGCACTACTGCCTGTATACAAGGTCAGAGCATGATGGAAAACTTGTCTGGAAGCAAACATCTTCGCATAGCAGCATCCAAAGCCTTTGCTCAGGGTGTCAGGTATGTTTTGAGAGAAGACTAATAGAAAACAGATCTAAAATTGGATTATAGGTTTGGGGAAGAGCATTTTTTTTTTCCTAAGACTGACAAAACCCAAAATAGTTGTGAGTTGAAATGTTTAACAAAGGGTTTGACAGATTATTACATTTAAGTAAATTTATGGGCTATTTTCCATGTAGCTGGTCTTGTAGTGCCACTGGATCAAAGGAAAACAGGGATGGCAGGGCCCAGACTCCTGCCCAAAGCAGGGCCCTCCTGCTTTATCCACTTGGAGCACGAACAGAGACCCTGAGCCTCTGTGGGTGACCTGCCCCACTGCCTGGGTACACCCAGCAGGTATCTCACTCTGAGCCTTTCTTATTTCAAATTATGCCTCCTCTTGCTTGTCCTGTCATCCCCTGGGAGGAGCCTGACCACTGCATCTCTATAACCTCGTTGGGTTATGGAGGAACTTCTCCTCATTGGGACCCTCAGTCCAGCTCTTCACCTGGCCCTCTCCTCAAGGCCAGTGCAGTCCAGTGTCTGGATCACCTTGGTGGCCCTGCTCTGAGCTCCTTGTGATTTGTCCATGTCTGGCCTGTGTTGGCTGGCCTAGAACTGCCTGCAGGAGTCCAAATGTGATCGAAAGAGTGCTGTAAAACTATTCGATTGGTGATTGTATTATAGCAATTCATAATTTTTCACTACATTTCCAAGCTTTTGGTCACTCACATGAGTACTATTTTGTGTCACAATCTGGAGAATTATTAGATTTTATGAATTCAAAGTAACATTTGCATGAAATATGCTCAAAGCAATTTGAATGCAACTAGAAGCATTTGGGGCATGTTGTCATGTTAGAGTGGCACTGTACTAAACAAAATCCATAGCATGTTAATAATTGTTTTGTTCTATTTTTAAATATTTTTTAGAATGAGTCACTAACATAATAGGAAACCAAAAAAGTATGTTATTCCAATGAGAACATCTTTAAGTAGATTTCTGCTGTTTTTTCATGAATGCTCTTGAGCTAAAATTTTACAGAAATACAGCAAGGTCATTAATATGATACTTATTGCTTCTTCTGAATGTGTGAAAGTGTTTGGTATATAAAAATGGAAAATAGCTTTTGTGTGGAGCTCATGTGCTGACTCCTCTCTGCTGAGGTTACATATGGTGGTGCATAGATCAGGTAAACCCGAATATTTGTAGAAGTAAAAGCCTTTATTTTGGTTAAAGTGGGATTGTTTTCCCTCCTTAGGCTGTATTTGTCTTTCTTCAGGTATGCAGGTGAAGCTGGAAATTATTCCCTCGCAATCTTTGCAGCAAGACACTTCTGGAATGCATGTTTGCCCCTGCTGGGCTCTCCCCATGACAGGGAACAGCTTAAAGAACCTACTGAAATAGTTCTTAAGAATATAATTAAAGCTGAATCTAAAACTAAACAGGTAAGAATTTTTAATAGGTGTTGTTAATTGTGCTTGTGTTTATATTTAATACGCTACTAAATTAAGGTTGCCCCCACCTGCAGACTCAAGTTTCTTCTACCTGCAAAAGCAAATTTTTACTTTGCATATGTTCAGGGTTTTAACAGACTATGTAGCACTTTGAAGTAGGAAGAAGTTATAATTTAGACTAATAGTCTGTGATAAAATTAAATACTTGTTGGTTATGAACAGCATGTGTAATCCAAAGAGCCATCCCCCTGAAGCAATGTGTATGTGATGTGTGTTTTATAGCACATCTTACCATGTGGACTTTCTCCTGCACACTGAAACATGGGGCACATTTACAACTTCAGAACTCCACAGAGCTGATCCCTCTAGGTTTGATTTACATGTCAGTGAAGCTGCTGTGACTTTTCCTGTGCATTTCCATGGGCACAATTTCAATTAGAGCTGGAAGGGATTGTTGATGACTTTTGCATCCAAGCTCAGTGGTACAAATATGATTCTGCATCTCAGATCATCAAGGAGTGTAGTACAAGAATAGAAAGCTTTATTTTGATTTTTCCTCAGGCCATGTATAAATTGTAAATAATCAGAGGTGGTGACTGATCTGCTTATTCTAAGTGTGTAGGAAGCGATGAGTACAATGTGTACTTGGAAGCACAGTGAAGATGGAACTTAGACAGTGTTTAGATACCTCAGAGTAACTGCCCATAGAAACAGACCTAAAATTTCATTTATTTGAGAGATATATATTTAACTCACCACTACAGTGTATTTTCAGAGTGAATTCTTAATACATTGTATTAAAAAGCAAGACTTTCATGTAGTTAGTTAGTGTTTACAGTTATAGGTAGCATAGATCTTTTATGCTGGAAAATGTTCATAATTCATAGGAGTTAGAGGTGAGTAACTTCAGATATTAGTTGGAAAAAAATATTTCCTAGAAACCATCCAATATATGATTACTTCTGGAGTTACTGATTTTTAAATACTAAAATACTCTAGTAACCATTGTAAGAGATAGGAACTGGTCTCCAGTGATCCTTGGTCTGGCTAACTGGGCAGTTCTGAAGTGCATTCACATCTGGAGAAGCACATAGCAGCAGATGTCTGCATCTTCATCCACCAGTACCTGCAAATCCTTCACTGTAGGACTGCTCCCTGATCCTTCCCCACTCTGCTCTCATAGTGGGGTTTGCCCTGACACAGGGGCAGGACCTTGTACTTGACTTTACAGAACATCAGCAGGTTCCCTTGGGCCCACTCCTGAAGCCTGGCAGGGTCCCTCTGGGTGACATCCCTTCCCTCCAGTCAGTGAACCCTGTAGCATGTAGGAAAGGTAAAGCAGATAACCCAGCAGGCCATTACACACTGCACATGACACAAGGATGGAAGAATGAAAAAGATATGAAAATCCCATGACCATGGTGTGTCTACAGAAGGATTGGAGAAGACAGCTCTGGACACCACGTGACACCTAGACCCTTGAATTGTTGGCTGTGGAAATACAACCTATGTAAAGGTATAAATATAAGCTGAATTTGCAGTGAAGTGATGACTACCTTTGGATCCCCCTGCACTGGGGGAACCCTGGACTCGTGTTTCTTTGTGGTGGCAAGGACAGGAGAGTCTGTGAAACCTTGTGCCTGCTACAGAACCCCACCACTCCCCTTGGTGGCATCAGGGGTAGGCCAAGGGCATCCTGGCCTGCATCAGGAGTGGTGTGGCCAGCAGGACTGGGGAAGTTCTCCTTCCCCTGTCCTCAGCACTGGTGAGGCCTCACCTGGAGTGCTGTGTCCAGGTCTGGGCCCCTCAGTACAGGAGAGATGTTGAGTTACTGGAACAAGTTCAGAGGAGGACAACAAGGATGGTGAAGGGGCTGGAGCACAAACTGAGGGAGCTGAGGGTGTTCAGCCTGGAGAGGAGGAGGCTCAGGGGTGACCTTATGGCTGTCTGTAACCACCTGAAAGGAGGCTGTAGTCAGGCAGGGATCAGTCTCTTCTCTCAGGGAACTGAACAAGAGGGCACAGCCTCAAGCTCCATCATGGGAGGTTTAGACTTGATATTAGGAAGAAATTCTTCACCCAAAGGGTGATCCCCCACTGGAATGGGCTGCCCAGGGAGGTGGTGGAGTCACTGACCCTGGAGGTGTTCAGGGGTCCCTGGATGAGGCGCTTGGTGCCATGGTTTAGATGATGGGCTGTTGGATTATGGGTTGGACTTGATGATCTTTGAGGTCTCTTCCAGCCTTGTTGATCCTGTGACAGTGACTCACTCTAGAACAATGCCTGTGGCTTTCATCTGCTTTAGCAGCTATTTAAGTTACAGGTTACTGGTTCATAGTAATGATACAGATTGGTTTACAGATGAAACAAGTTCAATAATCCTTAAACACATAACTGAAAGATAAAGGCCTGCTTTTTTAACTTTTTTTTTTTTGTCTCTTTAGGAAAAGAAAGGTATGTGGCCTTTGCATCAGTGGATTACAAAGGATTTTCAAAGTATTGGGTTATCAGTTGGATGCTTTCTCCCAGGCATGTCCTTCGTTTTTTAATCTGAAAATAAAAGCAACCCCAGTTTCTTTTATTCTAATTCTGCAGTATATTAATAAATTATTTGAATATACTTCAAAGGTGCTGAGGAAGACCTGACATTAAGAGTCTCCTTATATGGGTTATTATTCCACATATATGCTGATAAAGCTGATTGGGAGACAGCACTAAAAGTCCTGGATGAAGCTATTCAAATTTTGCCTCAGACAAGACACAAGATGTAAGTTGGTTGTTTTTTAATAAAATAAGCATCTTGATTCTCAAGAAGCATAAGAATATCGAATATTTTATTTTACACTGGTAAAGTGTTATTACTTTTTATCACCCTGTCTGTTATTAGAACAGAAAACACTGTTGTGTCTTTTCGATGGAAAAGACATACATAGGCAATGCTTCCTGTCATTAATCTGTTAATAATATCTGTAAACTTATTTTTTTAAAACCTTGTATGTAAGTAGTATCTTACTTTCCAAGAAAATAGATGCATGACATATGTTTGTATAACAGAAGCTTCAATTTTTTAACTGCAAACCCATTTACATTAAATGGAAAGTAAATTATCCAGGGTTCTGTTTACATAATCTTATCCAAGTCCAAGGTTTTATGCCCTCTTATGACAGTTTATACACTTTATATCCTTGCACTGTAGTGATATGAACTAGTATATCTAACTCACAAAGTTACTTTGCAGATACAGATGCAGGTCCTTTATGATTTGTTTGATCTTCTTCTAGCCTGCTTTTCAAACACCTGGCTACAGTGAAGGCCAGGTTGGGATGCAGTTTGATGGGGGCCATTCAGAAGATCAGTCGTGAGAGCCAAGAGTCCTTGCCCCAGATGTGGCAGCACCTGGTGACAGTCTCCAGAAGCACAGCTGGGCAGCTGAGCTGCTTCCAAAATGCAATCGTTGCTTCCCAGGTTTGTCAGTTCTTGCTGTGCATTTCCATGCTGAGGGAAGGATGTTTTTCAGGTGGTTCATGGAATTGCAGGTTGTGTGAGGTACAAGATAAACTCGTAGGGGGACCCTATAACTGACCAGTACCTTCTAAAACTTTGAAATTGCTCCTCAGAAGGAAAGCTCTGTATGATTGAGTCTTTGTATCCAGAAAATTTTAGTTGAGTCCTGCCAAAGAAAAATGTCTAAGAGTAACAAGGAGTTTTAATAAAACAAAAAATTAATTGGTGGAGTTTTCTGTTACATTCTCTTTATCAAAACCCTGATTATAAATAAAACTGCTCACTGTCAAATTATTAGTATTTGCTTCTGTTCAGACTACATTAAACTTTATAATTTTGATGCTTTACATTAATAAATATAAATTAACTCCTTTATTACTTTTATAGAAACAAGATGAATGGCAGAGTATTGATTACCTGATGGAGTTTGCTGAATGGTTACATTGCAATCAGTTTCCCCTCAGGGATGCCTTGAAACCTCTGGACTGGGCCATAGATCTCCTACTACAAATGAGATTCCCTCTGCAGTCCTCACAAGAGGAAGGTGTGTAATGGGTTTGTCTCCTTCAGAAGAATTTCTCAGCATTTACCCCATTACTCAGCTGGGGATCAAAGTGATTTCTGGAACAACACTGTCCTGTGTGGCATTGATGCACATCTGCACTGCTCTTATTTTCATGTGGAGAGATGAAGTTTCTCACTCAAGTATTCTGGTATTTGTATTGAGAAAGAAAAATGTTTAATGTCTCTAGGATGACGCATTCAATTCAAGTCAGAGTAACAATATTCTGTTCATACTTTTCTGTAGGTGGTTTTGTTGGTTTTGGGTTTTTTTACAATCCTATGGTGTCTTAAACTTTATATTAGTTCTGTAATGATCTTTCCACCCAGTTTCACCTGGTTGATTATAATTACTGGCTTTCTTATACCACTTAATTTTCAAGGAAGTTTTTACAAAACTTTTAATGGAAACTGAAATTATGTAATAAGGAAAATTAGATTCAAATATAAAACAGCTCAGGCTGAAAGGAATCTCTAAAGATCTCCTGGTCCAATCTTTTGTGGAATTAATTTCTCTATGAGCCTTGCATCATTTAATAACCATAACTGTTACATTATTGATTGAAAAAATGGTACAAGTAGCATTGCACCATCATAGTAAAAGCATCTTCAGTAGAGAGATTTCCATTTTTACTTTTTTCACCATAGTGTTTACATCTTAAGTTCAGAAATTTTAACTTTGGAATACATTTTTGCAATGCTGTCACTGTGAGCGTGTGTTTGCCTTTTTTTTAACAGAAAAAAATGCTGTATCAGAATTTTTGCCTCCAGAAAGCACTAGGATGGATAGTGGAGCCAGTGATCCCATGCCCCAAGTGGCTGTGGGGGATTTGAGCAGCATTAAACAGCTGGAGGCTTTGTTCAGAGCCCAGGCCCTGCTGGCTGTGCTGTGTGCCCCTGGCTCCCCCCATCACCAGCAGCACTGTGTGCTGGCCTGTGCCTGTGTCATCCACATCTGGCAGGTGAGGCTGGGGCACCACATCTGGGCTGGGCTGGGGCACAGTGCTCATGGGATTGTGGGGCCAGTGGGATGGAAAGTCAGCACCAGTGTCCCCCCAACGCCCCAGGAGTGGAAGGATTGGGGAAAATCTATTTTCCAAAGACAAAAATGCTAAAAGCATCAACCTGGCAGTGTTACAAACACCAGGCCCTGGGGGAAGGACAGACCTCTCTTCCTCTTGAGACTTGTGTTACTTCTCTTGCCCCCACTCTGCTGCCAGGACCCTCTGGAAGTCTGCAGTCTTATCTGCTTCCCATGGCAGGGAGCCAATCCCTGTGGAATGGGGGAGGAGGAAAACACCACCTCATCCTGGCAGAATTCCCCTGAGTGGACCTGCCTTAATCTCCTTGAAAAAAAGTCTTCAGAATTTATCTCCCTCTACAACCAGCTACTCGTCTGATGGTTCAACTCTGTCTTTAGAGTATTCAGTTTTGTGGTGTCATTTATGTATTTTCTCAGCTTTAAGGATTAAACAAGAAAATTGTTTCTTTTGGGACAATAGAGAAGAGACATGAAGGATAAAAGTAGTGGCCCGTTGTTTCTCTGGAGGACAGTCACATGTTTTGTTCAACAGGTCCTAAATTGGGTATTTTTAATTTGCTAAAGAATCTTAATAGTGGCAGAATATGTACTAAAGACACTGCTGACAATGTTAAAGTACAGTGATTTAAGATGGGTTTTCATAAGGTTGAATACAAAGGGCTGTTATTTAACTAAAAGGAATTGTGTAGACAGGCAGTGTTCACCCATTAATTTCTTTAATTACTTTTTCATTGTTACAGCATTCCAAACCAAACAAATCTATTAATTTCTGATAGATATGCCTCATTGAAGTGACTATTCAGAATCACAGCAACAATCACAGGAAAACAATTATACATTAAAAAAAGTAAATCTTTGAAGGCACTAAATCTATACTTGATACCAGTAATGCAACAAATCGTTATAGAAATGGTCTTAGTTGGGACATATCAGCCAGATTGGTAAAATATGACTTATTCCAATTAGATTTAAAAGCCTGCAATTTGATACCACTTACTTGTGGTAATTATGGTCAAGATTTCATTGTGAAATCAGTTCAACATGAAGTGGAAGACAGGAATTTGATAAATAAAAATAGAATATTGATATTTTCAGATTTACACAAGCATAGCTTTTAACATGCTACACTTGACTGAGTGTCTTACTAGAGAGGAAAGGATCTGTTTGAATAAGCCACTAAAACTGAGAGGGTTAATGCTGCCATCAGTGCCAGTCAGTGCAGTGTCAGTGCCAGAATCACATTTACAACTGAACAGCATTCTGAGAAAAAGAATAACTCTGTGGTATTAAAACAATTAAAGTACTCTTAAAGTTTTGGCATACAAACTAAAGACTGGACTGCATTTCTAAAACAAGCTCTCTAAGGTGTTAGGACTCCATAAATAACTCAGTAGAAGATCTTTAAATGTTCTCTGAAAACCTGAATAATGCAAGCCAAATCAGCTGCCTCTGACTTTTTAAGATGTGTTGCCTTTAAATTTGAAGTTTTCAAGTGTTGTGCAGTATCCAACATTTTTTGTTTAATGTTTTATACTCTAGATTCCTCCAGCAAAACATATTAATCTTTGGGAATGGATGTGTTCTTTATTTTAGGGGTTTTTTTAATTTTTGGTAAGATCAGAAGTTGTCCTATTACATGTGCAGGGGAATTTTCAATTAATTCTTTTGTATGCTTAAATATTTAGAAATTTCTTTTATGTAGCATTCATTATTAGCACTGTAGAAGACTAATCCAGAAGGTGAACAAAGTGACTCTTTGCAGTCTTGCAGATTACTTTCCTATGAAATCCATTCCTTTTGGAACATGAAGCTACTTAGACTAGCAGTTAAAAAAATAAAGGAATTTAATTTGCAGCCATATAGGTTAAAAAAGAACAGCAGCAGTGTTTATCACAGAGATGATGTTGTCTTTTGACAGTTCTGCTCATTAATTCATTGGCACAGGGGTCCAAAATGCTTGGACAAATAATGCAGCGTCCAGGAGTCTCTGAAATTCTTGTTTTCTGAAGAAAACTTTGGCAAACAGAACAATTGTATCAGCTGCAGAGAGTGACTTGCAGAGGATAATAACTGATGCTATCATTGCAAGTTGAAAATAATGAACTGTCAGTATTTTGTTCTCTAGGTGTCCTTGTCAGCAGCAGGACTTACTGCAAAAGCATCACCGAAGTCTTCACGACCTACAACTCCTCAGAAAGTGCAGTCCAAGTCTGCTACTAAAAAGGAGCAAAAAAAGAAGGAGAAACAGGTAAGACCAGACTCCTGTGGAGATAAAACAATCCTTTCTTGCTAAGAGAAGTTCCTTGGGGCTCCTTTGGGAGCCAGTGCAGATCTTTTCTGGACAGACCCTCAGAAATTTCTCTGTGAGTCGTGTGCTTTCCTTCACTCCTGGTCACACAGACTTGACAGGTCTTGGCAGCTGCTGCTGCTTTGTAAAACACAGTCTAGAGATCTAAAAAACCCTCAAATCCAACAAAACTTTGAAGGATATTAGGCAAATGTGTTCATTTTTTTAGCTGAATAATTAATACCAGTATGATTGTTAATTTGACCTCATAAATGTCCTTGTTTTTTATTGTAGGTTGATGTTTTTGTTGCAAAAGAGGAGCCTAAAGTTGTTACCTTACCAGCAAATGTGAAAGAATGGGCCCAGTATGACTGTCCCAAGGAAATCAGAGATGCTTTTAAACAGAAAGCAAATAATTATGGTATTAACTGGGTTAATTTTCCAAAACCTGTAAGTATAGTCCTTAAAATTCTAGAAAATTTATTATTTAGGCAAAAGTAAGTATCAGAAGACTGTATTGCATTTTAGTTTCTCTGTCTGTGCATGTTCAGGGATCTGTCTAAAATACTTCCATGTCATAGGATTCACTAATACTTCAGAAAGTGTTGGTCTGTCCCCTTCTGAAATGCACTTAACTTAAAGAATAAATTCACTGACTTTCTCTGTACCTTGCTGATCTTGCAGCTCGAAAGTTTATTTGGACCTTTTTTGAGAGTTTTTTTTGGAACTGAGCATGTAATCATTAATTTAAAAGTTATTTTGTACAAAATTACATTTGTACTGATTGAATTAAAAAAATTTTTTTTCAGACTTGCACTTTGTATTTTATGGATCTTCTGTCTGAAGAATTACAGAAGATTTTTTGCCCCCACTTGATCCTTCCCATCTTCCAGCTGGCTGAAGTTATTGCCAGTGAAGTTGTGGAATGTCCCAGTCTGGCTGCTCTCTATCACCTTCGGTTTGTATCCTTCATTTATTTTTAACAAAAGAGAATCTATCTATTATTATTTCACTAAATAGTAACAAGGCTTTTTGTGACTTACTGTGTTATGTTTGTAATTTTTGAAATTTCTTTTAATTTCTTTTTTTCTGCATTTTAATAGAATTTTGATGAATTGGTTTGTGGAATTACAAGCCACTGAGTTCATCTGTAACTAAACATGATCTCCAAGTGGAGATTGTACCAGAATATGAAGCCAGGCCACTTTCATGTGAATAATTTTTGAAATGCATTATTGTCACCTAACTGGAAAAATAAAGTCCAAAAAAATTTCAGTAGAAGTATTACAGGATTCAAAAGGCAGACTCTCATCTTGCATTAAAAATATCTTGTCCCTAGCTTAAGAGCATAAAGAATTTTCCCTAATAAGTGCATTTTTTACAGAGATTTACCTTTGCATTGAAAATGATGTTATTTTTTATGGATGATTGTCCCTAGAAGTTTTGATCTAAATATATTTAATATGCATGCAATTGAAAAGTCTTGCTATTTTAATTAAAACACTTTACTATGCTCTTTTGAAAGTTAGTGAATAATGTTTTCTTACTAAGTAACAGTTACAAGCAATAATTGTTTGCTTATTTTCTGACAGTTGACAAAATGCCACCTAATGTGTCTTTAAAATGCTTGACACCAATCTCACAGAGCAGAACAAATATTCATGTACACAAATATATGTGTTTATCTGGACTGTCAACTCATTACTGAGAAACTGTCTTAAAAGACTAAGGGGGATTTAGTGATGGGAAGTTGTTTTCAGCCAAGATTTGCCAGACAGATTTTGTTGTTGACTCCTCAATATTTGGTTTTATTTCATGGTATTTTATTTCTATCTCTGGCCTGATGTCTCTGTGTGATTACATGGGTGTACAAGGTACTGCTCTTCACTCAGCACAGAAAGGTGGGTGAGCACCTGCTTGTGAGTGGGGGCTTCTGCATCCTACAGCAAGACCATTTTATAAACATTTTCATACTTTTACCAGATAATTTCTGCCTATAAATTGGAGAGATACAGGTTTGATGGACAGACTGGGGCTGCTGGTGGCTGCCCCATCCCTGGAGGTGTCCTGGTCCAGGTTGGAAAGGTCTCGGAGCAGCCTGGGCTGGGGGAATGTGTTCATGTCCATCTGTCCTAGGTTGAGGTATATTCTATTACCATCTCCTTTGGCTGTTGAAACAGCTGGTGAAGCAGTGTTCCTTGCCATTTCCCTCTATATTATCTTCTGTTAATAGGCTACAGCATTTCCCCTAGTTTTATTTATAGTCTTTGTTATTGCTGGTGTGAACTAAACATGAGAAGGTTGGACTGACAGATGTGAAATGTGTGCACTTCATATATAATGTCTTTATATGAAGGAACATGTGAAGTGTTTGGATTGTTTCTTAAACATTTTTTTTTCTTTTTAGAATTGCCCTAATATGTTCAGATTTAAAACTGAATGAGGCATCTGCATATCATGAGAGAGCTGCTGGAGAACCCCACATCAGTGACATGGAGCAGGCACAGTATGTGTGGTCACTGCAGGGGCTGTATTGAACAGTTGATAAGTGCTGTTGGGAGAAAAATATTAAAAAACATGTTGTCTGAACACAACTTTGGATAATTAGCTGTGCCCTAAAATCCTACACATATTTGGTTTTTGTCTATCCACAGAGTGAGTGTATGGTGAAGATTCCTAAGACAGTAATGCTTCGTTATGAAAGATTTTTAAAAATACTTGAATTTACTTTTTCTTTCTTGTGGTTTAGGTGTAGGCAACAGATTGCACTGAGAAAATCAAAAACTGTACATACCAAGACAGAAGAAAGAAAAATGTCTTTTGAAAATGCTCATCTGAGTATTAGTAGGGATGAGAATATCTTCAACTCAAGTAAAAAGGTTTTTATTTCTGCTCCAGTTTCTATACTAAATTACTTTTTGCTTTTTTAATATGCTGGTTTGTTTTTAGGTAATTCTTGAGAAATACATGAATGCAAAAATCATTAACAATGCATGCTACTTAAATTCTGCTGGCAGGCATCAGTTGAAGCTGAGCTGGGTTTGCCTGGCACATTATTTGTATCGAGGAAGAACAAGAATGGAATATGTGCTCATACAAATATATCATCCTACAAGTGGATTTTGGGACTTGATGCAAAACAATGGAAAACACTGAGAAGCAAAAAAGACACTATTCACTCCTGGTCTCAATTTTGATCTTGTTTCTCTCTCCACTATGTTACCACATACTGTTCTGCTTCCTCTTACATTATTTTAAAGGCAGGCAAATATCCATCTCTGTCTTTGCTGTGTCTTCTTTATGAAGATAATTGCCTTACTGATTTTTTAAAGCTTACCTCCACTTTACTCTTCATTATGGCAATTCTGTCCTTACTTTCATCGTATCATTTTGCTCTCTTTGTATATTTTTTCCATTCTTATGCAAATAAAATACGTTTTTTTTCTAATTACTGATCCTTCTCAAGTCCCGTCTTTCAGCTCTTGTAAATAGTTTTACTCCTTGAGTTTTAGTTGCTACGGAGAATAAAATTCTCTGTGACAGTAGCATATCTGAAGTAGTTCATATGTCTTAAAATCGATTTTAGTATTATATCCTTGATAGTTGAATGCCTTGTGAAGATTATAGAATCCAAACCTCACAATAAATCTGTTTTTCCTTTAATACAAGAATGAATTTTGAAGTTAGAAAACAGAGCTGAACTGTGGGATATGGTAGTCCATAACAATTTGTATTCCCTCTAGATGAGCTTTGAAACTTGTGAAGGTGTAACACTTTTGTTATTTTTCAGGTTTTTGAGCTAAATGCAGCAACTGGAAAAGGACTGAGTGCACTTTCTTTCCCTTCCTTGTGGACTGAAAAAGCTCATGTTCTAATTCAGCTTGGCTTGTATCAACCAGCAAGACTTCTGCTTGCAGAGGCCCATGCTGCAGCTCAGGTACAGTACACATTAAATAGAAAGAGAATCATTCCTAAACGGAAAAATGTTCATTTGGATGCATTTATTCCTCACAATAGTAATCTAACTGCAAACCCAAACTTTCTGCCCTGACCCCAAACCAATATAATTTTAAGTTTCTACATATATTATACATACATTTAAATATATGTCATTTCAGTCTAACTGTGTAGGATTGTCTGAGGGTTATTTAAGTTTGTGGAGTAGTGTCAGCATCTCTGCTTTGCAGTGGCCCTGGAGGATACAGGTGTGGTCCCAACCTTGTCTGTGTAAATGGCTGGGGGAGTTCAGGGTTTGCTCAGAAGAGAAGAGGGGATGTTCAGCTCCATCCTCTTGACATTTTGATTGTTTGAAAGTCTGGTTATTTCATTTTGAACTTCATTATGGTTTTACTGCCAATTGTGTTTGGAAGAGCTGAAATGATGCCTTAGAATTCTGGCAGATCTGAAATCAATGTCAATATGCTGCACCCAACAAGTCTGCAGTCTCAGTGTGACGATCCTGCAGGTACTTCAGACCTTTTCCCTGTATCCACCAGGCTCTGCTATAGCACTGTGCTTCCTTATACAAGTTACTGAAACAATTTATTGCAGTAAATCCTTTACTTTTAAGAACATTTAGTTGTTATGCTGTAATTTTGTGTAATATTTTTTCTCATGCAAATAAAAACTGTCTATGTCTATTTAGTATAATCATGAAGACTTTGAATTATATTAATAATATTCAGTAATAATACATGCCTGTTTTTAAAGCATTATTTAAGTATTGTATATAGAGAAAAGTTCAAAATATATTAGGGAGGAGAATAGTTCTAATGATATAATTTCTTACTAATATCCTGCATATATGTATGCTGATATGCAAATATTACCCTATATTTGTCCCTTATATACTGCTGGTTATGTAGCTTATAACTATTCTGAGATCACTGGATCTCTAGTGTATCTACATACCAGGCCACAAAAACATCTTCCATCACCACATTTCTCCATCAGATGCTGACAAGCACTAACAGATTTACACACACCAAATCACAGCAGAAAAATACCTTATTTGACTGTTGGAGTAGAAGGTAGGGCAATGTAAATTGAAATTAAATTGAAATGAATTGAAATAGAATTGTAAAGTAGATTTGAAGTTCTTGATATGAAGCAGGGACTTTATGTTTTTGAAAAAAAGTAATATAAGGACTAACTAAGAAATTTCAACAGGTAGTTGGGGAAATACCATTTGCTTTTTATTTATAAAAGTTTAATCTAAAATAGGGACAGACCTAAATATGAATAGCAGTAGTGGATTTTTGGTAGATAGATCACATCTCTCTCTTTGCAGGAGTTGGGGGCCCTGTCTGATGTGTCCAGGTGCTTGTACCTCCTGGCTGTGTTGGCCAACCTGGAAAGGAACCACAGCCAAGCCAAAGTGCTCCTTGAGGAAGCCCAGCTGCTGGGAGGGGATGAGCAGTTCTGGTACAACAGTACTCTCAGTCTGATAGAAGCAATTCTGGAGGGAGAGGGGGAAGGAAAAGAGGACATGGTAAGAAAGTTCTTTGGTTTTGGACGTTGTAGTTTGGGGTTTTTTTCAACAATGGTCCCTCTCTTTCAATTAAATATTATGGCCTTTGCATTTCAATAAAAGGGTTTCTCTGAGCGTGCAACAAATACTAATTACAGATCACAAACCCATGCAGGCCACTAAGAATGAGATCTTACTCACAGAAGTTTGGGATGTTCTTATAATAAACTCAATATCCTTCTACTGAAGCAAGAGCAGTTGTAATCTAGTACGTAGGACTAAATTCCAGAGACCTCATTCTCTTGATTAGAGTGCTTTTGTATTCAGGCAATTCTGTTAACACTGGTATGTTTATTTTCCATATTTATTATAAATTATACCTTTCAGTATTATTTCCTAGTATGATTTTCCCTTTCAAATATTTCAAATAGTTTTACAAATATTATTTCTGGATTCTGGAAGATACTACTATAGTGCATATATATATATATATACACACACACACACATATTTTATTTATTTATTAATTTCTTTATTACTAAAAATCTTTTCCTATTTGACCTGCAGCATTAAAATAACCATTTACTGTCCAACCCTTGACTTTCATGAGTTTCAGTGTAGTCTTGTGTCTGTGATGATCTGTCCTGTAGATAAGCTGTGCAAGTCTGTGTTGTTTAGAGGGATTCTTTTGGTTTAGGCTGAGCTCATATTTAGTATCTTTTCCTCTGTTCCTCCAAGATGAGTCTGGCTTCATCTTCTCTCCTTGTGTGTGTGTGCAGCATTCACTGGATCACCAAAATACCTCAGTATGATCATAACTCAAACTTTCTAGACTTATTTACAGTTATCAAGAGCCAGTTGTCTTGGGGAATATGGGGGAGACATAATTAACATGTTCCATGCAAAATCTAAGCTTTCTAAATGGATGTTTAATGTTATACACGGGCATTTAAAATAGAATTCTGAGAATTCTGGTGTTACCTGCAGGCTTGTGAGGTCCTGGCACACACTGTGACTGTGCTCCAGTCCACATTGCTGAGGAGGCCTGGCAGGCAGGCACAGTTGGGGTTCATGATTGCATCCCTTGAAGCCAGGTAACTGTCTCTCCATTCAAATATGCCCAGCCTTTAATATGTGGCTACACTGCAAATCTGTGTAACTTTTACAGTGCTTCCTTATTTTAGTATAGTACATCCTGTGGATTCTCAAATATTTTTGTTCTAAGTATTTTATGTGGTGGTTTGGGTTTTCTTAAACTGAAATTTCCTTCCCAGTCTCTTCATTGCTCTGTGTAGCCCTGCTGCCTGTTGAGCTGGTGAGTTCAGACACCACAACCTGTTGGGTGCAGTTTGCAGTGCAGGTTCCCTGAAGGTGGAAGGGGTATTTGTCTGCACTGGGAGGTGTCTGTTGGAGCTGGGGACTGTAGTAGTTAGAAGCATGGAACATTTCTAATCTGAAAATATAAGAGTTTGATTTGTTCAGAGCCTTCTATAATTTGTAAACCACACAATTAGAGAATTAAGATGCTTTTTATAGATTTCTTACAATTTAAAGAAAGCAGAGAGAAATGTGTCAGTTGTCAAACATACTTAGTGCTTTCTGACTGCTTTCTTGTAATTAATTTTTATTTCCAGGAAAACACTTATTCAGTTGCATTTTGCCCAAGATCATATGACAATTAATGCTGAGTCTGCTCATTTGCCCTATATGCTACAGGAATCTTACAATAAATTGGTTCAAATTGAAAAGGACTTTGACAATTGTGGGCATAAAAACTGCAGTGCTGAGATACTGCTGGAATGTGCAAATATTCATAGGTAAGATTAGACTTCTATGTAAAAACTTTTATTTAGGTTAAACTAGTCCACAGAGTACATTGTTTATTTTTTATAGCCTAATAAAGATGGAAAAGAGCAGATAACATTGTTAGGTTTTATATATTCATGTTATTTTTTGACATTCTCCATGTGCTCTATATTCAGAAATGTGATGTAGAATCAAAAACTCTTTTGGCAGAGTTAATCTTCCATGGTGCCAGTGATTAACGTTCTGAGATAAAGTGTCAAAGGTCTCTAAGTCAGCTTTTTGACTTCCCATTTCCAAAGGCCTTTCAGCAGTCCCAGAAATCATTGTTGAGTGTTTGCAGCCCTTTGCCATCCTTTCTGCAGAAACGTTTCTCTAGAAATTGCTGCAATAGCAGAAGAGCAGAACCTGGTGTGCCTGGAATCCCAGCTGCTTTCCAGATCCCCCCTGAAAAGCCCTGGGCTGTGCTTTGTCCCTGGGCCATTGTGTTCCCAGGAAATACACACTGCTGAGTATGATCTGCCCTTCTTCTCTTGGAGTCTGGGCATCTCCTTGTGTTGCAGCAGGACAGGTCCAAGAGTGAGACCTTGGAAGAATAACTTGAGAATGTTCACTTCTCCTGTTTGAATATTTCAGAAACACCTCTGCAAAATTAACATTTTTACCTATTAACTAATATATTTAATAATCTAACCGATTTTTAATTATATATGTTTAATAGTACTTATATCATAAAAATAAGCACTTTCTTATGTTAGTTCCTTTGAGTTTATGATGTTGGGTTTTTCAGGATGATTGCCAAGCAGGAAAGGAACAGAAAAGACAAACACAGCCACTATCTGGATGCTTGTAATTTGGCTCAGAGGGCAGTATCCAAAACTGAGGAAGTGCTTCATAATGTTTGGAGCTTTTCTGCATTTAGTGAGGTATGAATATATTTTTTTCCCTCTCATGGAAAAGAAATCTAGTTTAGTTCTAGTATTCACTCATTCTTGGATAGTTCCTGGAAGCCCCAGATGAGATTGTCTGTGTGTAATGATAAGCATTGTTTGAATAGAGGAAGAAATACTGTATGTCAAAAGAATTTACAGTTTAAAAAGGGATGAAAAGTAAATTTGTTTGGTCACTGTCAATTTTGTTTAATTCTGAAATTTATCTTGTAGCTACAAAAGAGAAACGTACCTAGAGATCTTTTTGATGCTCTAAATACCTTAAAAGTTTAAAATCCTTCAGCATAAAGTGTTTCTCCTCTGAAGGAAAAAAAGCGTTTACACAGGACATAATTCTAAATAAAGACAGTCTGTCCCCAAGCAGTGTATTTGGGTAATGAAAGCCTGCAGCCTGTTTTTCCAGTGTGTACCATTATTGTGCTCTGGCATCCAGCTGCATGTGCACATCTGTGTATCTTGGGATTGGATATTTGGACCAGCTACAGAAAATGGGAAAAGCAAAAACCCAGCTGCTCTTGTTCTGTGCCACTCCTTTGATTGCTTTGGAATGTACTTCACGTTTGAAGTTTATCTTTTAAATCCTTAAGCGTCTTCATTGCATTATTTCTGCTCTATCAAGGTGATACTACTAAAATCATTCCTTCTTTAATGAAAAGAAATACAACATTCTAACTTCTTATCAGGTAAATTTGCAAAAATACTTGAAATTAGTATTCTACTTTTGTTTCTTTTGTATTTCAGATTTCAAATATTAGTATCCCATTGATGAGGCAATTAGCTAACAGGAAAATAAATCTTGTAGAAATTCTTTTGGATATTTTTCATCTTGTTATTACTGAGAAAAAACTTAAAGAATTGGGAAAAGTATCATCTCAAGAAATTGTGGAGGCATTCATCATTGAAGAGGATGCATCAGAGCAGGTAATACAAACTATTTAGTCCTAGGACTTGCAGGAAAGGTACAACAAAGTTTGCCAGGGCTGTTTCCCACAGCACAATTTCTTCCACTGCTGGGGAAATGGGTCCCCAGACCATTCATGTAGTTTTGCAGCAAAAGTGCCTCCAGTGAGTGGTGTTAGTCCTGGGGGTGGTTTATTGGACAACCTTATCCCACATTTTTCTTGGCCCTGGTTGTACTTTGGTCATGGATGTTATAGTGAACTCTTTTTCTTTTTTTTTTTTGATCAGTTGCTAATAAATTTGTGTATCTGTTAAAGACAGCTCATTTGTAATTGAAGGTGTGATCATATTTAACATATGTATTTGTATGTGGATGCAGATGTGGAACATGTTTTTAAAACATACATTTCTGTGTGTGTCAGAATATATGAGCAATAACCCTCCATATGTCTTTTGCCAGGACTGGAAGCACCTGGAGTGCACTGTGGGGCACATTGCCCTGGCTCAGTTGGCAAACGTGCAGAACCTGTGGAAAGGCTGTCCTGACATCAAGTCCAAATGCCTGTATCTCACTGGAAAAACTCTTCATTTCCTTGCCATTGATGTAGACCCTGTACATTCAGAGATTTACTGGAAGCCAAATATTATAGTATGCATTCTTTTCTGCAGTTAGATTAATTTCTGTGTGTAAAGTTTATCTTTCCTGGTATTTTTTCTATATAAACTTTGTAGTAAGAACCCCATGTAAGAAAAGGAAGGTTAACTGAGGCATTATAAATTCAGTGGTGAGTTAAAGTGTTCAGAAGAAATGAATGGAAGACAGATACTAGAAAGTCAAAATCTTAGAGGTTTTATGGGAGGCCATTTTAGTTCCTGTCGGTCATATTGCCATCATAACATGCCAAGAATTGTTTATGGCTGATATTACTAAATCTCTCACCATCAAGGAATTAAGGTAAGGATTGATTTCTTTTAAGGTGCATTCCATTTTCACGTAGACTTTCACGAAAGAAATGAAGCCAGCCTTACTTAATGGGATGATTAATTCTCTTTTCTTTATGTACTGTGATGGGTAGGAAGAAGCCAAATCAGACATCAGAAAATCTTCCCTGACTTTGGCAGAATGCAGAGAACAGGATGGGACAGGCCATGGTTTCCTGCCTGATAAATGTCATAGTAATAAGTACAGGAGGAAAATACAGGAATTAAAGGTACATTAGCTTGTGAGCTTCCATTAGAATTTGAGCGCTTCCTTTTTATGGAATAATAGTCAACTCACCCTATCAGCTCTGTTTGAACTGATAATGGAAATGTTTGTGTCACAAACTTGGTCTTACAAAAGGAGAAAAGTCCACGGAACAGTCTCCAACAAACAGCTTTCCGTGAGTCCCCTGCTCAGTCGGGGGTGTGGGAGTTCCAGGGGGAGCTTTCCCAGTTTCTCCCAGGAAGGAGTAATTTATTCTTCAGTGGTTTCAGGACTAGATGAGCAGGCAGCTTCCTCTCTTTACCCTCAGAAAGACATGACTTTGTAAGGCAGCACAGCATTTGGCAGACTGAGCTGATCTCTGTTAACTACTGCAGTTGGAATCACACTGGGAACTGGGAATGTACAGTTTGTGTTGCCAGTAAAATCAGTAACTACCTGAGATAAGAGATTTGTGGGTTTATTGGGTTAAATATGGGTAACTGGAAACAACTGCAGTGATCCTTGGTTCTGAACAGCTCCTACTGCCTGGAATTCACTTTGTTCTGCTAAGTACATATTTTATGTTAAAGTATTGTGTAAAATACTTACTTTTATTGTTGCATAACAGATGTTGGTGTCTGCTAAGTATTTAATCTGTATGTGCATATTTTATTCATACATCAAGTAAATGCCTTAAGAAGAAAAAACATTAAAATCAGTCATAACAAAGCAATACTTATTTTCTCTAGCACACTACTAAGCTGTGTATGTATAACAAATATTAAATATCAATCAATTTTAATTTAAACCTTTTTATCATCTAGAAGGAACATGGGATGGCTCAGAAGTATCTTTCTCAGTCCAGTGAGGCTTTGCTGCAGTGTATGGGGGTTGCATTCACTCACAGCATCATCAATGTCCTGGCTGCTGCTAGTTTGGAAATGGCCGAATGCTTTAGGCAGCTTGATCCAGTTTCAACAAGCCAGTTCTTGGCACTTCATCAGGTAAGGCAGCAATGTTGGTGCTGCTTGTCAGTGCCAGGGGGTTGGAAGTTCATAAGCAAAACTGTATTGGCCCAGTGTGAGAATTGTTCATACAGAAGAGTTCCAGGTGAGAATGAGTGAGGAAAAGAGGTCATCAAATCTATATGTTGGCTGAGTTCAGATCATTTGATCAGTCCTTTTTATCTGTTGTGTTTGACCTGATGTTCTCACTGATGAAAAGATATTAATAGGAATAAATTGCTCCAATGTAATTAGCTAAGACATTACCACAAAATACAGTTTAATCCTTCCCTAATAAACAATTGTAAAAATGTTTCTCTAGATTCATTCATTCATTATTTTGGAGTGGATAAGAAAGGTTTACATTCAGTTTGACAAACTGACACATGCACAGCGTGGTCCCAAAGGTGCTGGAAGGTGTGTGGATCACTCATGTGAGTTTGTGCCCCATCACAGAGAAGGTGCAGAACAGCTCTGTGCCTTGTGTTACCCACATCAGAAACAAACAGCACATGGTTCCTACACCATCATCTCTGTTGTAGAAATAAAGAAATGCACCTTGTGCTACTTTCCTTCCTGCCATACCAACACAACCAGAGTTAGGACAAGCAGAAAGCACCTGACTCCCTGT
Organism: Serilophus lunatus; assembly: GCA_013399895.1. Lineage (NCBI taxonomy): Eukaryota > Metazoa > Chordata > Aves > Passeriformes > Eurylaimidae > Serilophus > Serilophus lunatus. Next base: position 66,685 of record VXBA01001296.1, read on the forward strand.
CAACACTTAAATTTGCAAATATCTGCACCCATTAGTGGAGATCAGAATCAGATAATGATGGATTTCATGGTTCAATCTCTCACTCCTGTACTCCTGCAGCACACAGTGTTATTTATGCTGTGCTGTGGTACTTGTTAGTGAACAAGCTGAGTAGAATGCATGTCAAGGCACCCAAACCAGGAGCAGTCATGTCTCCAACGGGGAAAAAAATTCTGCTGATTCAGTTACTACTGTCCATTTGTATTAAGCCTTCCTTTGGAATTTTTGATTAGGTCAGCCTGAATTGCCTTTTTTTTTTAATGTGACAGCTGCACTAAAAAAGTTGTTTTAGCTCTTGGCTAGCATTGGTTCAAAGGACAGGATTGGAATGTTTCTGGAAGAGAAGTTCCTATAGTCTCTTCATAGGAGGCTCTTAACTGTGGTGTGATGGCTGCCCAGTAAAGGCTCAGGTCAGAACTCCGTGTTAGCCATTCCATGCAGACCTCAGATGACTAAATGCAGGAACCTAAATGATTAATGTAGGCAGAGAAAAGAGCTTCAGCTCTCATATTTAAGAACTCTTCCTAAGTTATTGCCAGACTGTTTCCTTTGGCCTGCAAGCACAAACAGCAGCCTTTTGGTGGTGCATCTCACCTTTCAAGCAAGAGACTTTGTCATCAACTTAGATATATGTTATAACACACATACTGTGTTTATATTTGTATAATTTTTGTAAGGGAAAATAAATAGATGTACAAACTTTACAGAGCTGTTCAGTGTCTGTGATGATGAAGAGTATCCTCCTGACAGCTACATCCAACACCAGCAGCTCTCAGCTAGCAGCATTGCTGCATCTCCAGAATCATTTAAAACAAAACAGAAGCACAAGTGATCTTCTAAAATGTGTGGAACAGCAACTGGATGCTACTTCAATGGTAACTTTGAGATAAGCTACTTATTAGGGGGTTATACGTTATATAAATGCACACAGACATCTCTGTGTGTACACAGGACATGGGGCAGTGGTGGGGGAACAGTTGGACTTCATGGTCTCAGGGGGCTTTTCCAGCCTTAACAATTCTGTGATTCTGGGAGCCATCCCTGCACCTTCCCCTGCTACCAAAACCTTGCCACATAAACCAAACACAGTTTTATATAGAACTCTTTGGTGAGGTGCCTGTTCTTAGCAACATTTTGAAGGACTTCTACAAATATAAATGTTACTATGAATTATCCTACTCCCTTCTTTTGCTAATATTCTGCTAGGATTTCATAGCATTTTCACTTGAGAAATTGTATAGTAGCCAAAAAAGTCATGTTGTTATGAAGAGTGGACTAAGTTACAGCATTTGTAATTTGTTTTAAATAATATTTATGCATTCTTCCTCACTGCACAAAGTGGCACAATCGTAGAATGGTTGAGGTTAGAAAAAACTCATCTTGTGAAACCCCTCAGTTCCAGCAGAGCCACCAGGAGCCACTTGTCCAGGGCTGTGCCCAGGGGAGGCTCCACAACCTCCCTGGGCAGCCTGTGCCAGTGCTCTTCCCCCCAGGGGAGAGTTTGCTGGTCTTTGGACAGAGCCTTCTGTCCTGGCACGTCTGTTTAGATCTTTTTTTAATCTATACATATGAGAACCTTCTTTCCTAGAATTATTATCAATTTTCTAATGAAAGAACTGAGAATAGGGTTTATAGAATCTATGAAAATAATGCTATTTTTGAACTATTGTACAGGCATGGAGAAACCTCTGTATTCCTGTTGAACATTTTAATATAATGGATGAATTGCCATCCAATTTCTACATAGTTATTCTCCAGCATTCAGAAGACAGGTATAAAACTTCACTGTTTTAGTTTAGCATTGCTTATTACAAATGTCATCTTTTTTTACCTGTAAATAATCACTATTTTGGTTATTTATTGCCTTCTAATTTTGCTGGACTTGAATTGTAGGGTAGTGAACAAATTCATATATAAATAAAACTGCCTGCAGCTCAAAGCTGGATGTTTTCTGTATTTCAGTTTAATTATCTCTTAAATCTCCAGAGGTCACTTGAAAGGTTTGAGGCCATTCTTGCTATCTTCCTAAATTCTGTTAATAGTTTCCAGCTCCTATTGCTTATTCCCTTGGAAGTGTTGGTAAGGATCATATTTAGCTTTATAAAGCCACCAATTATCTGATTATTGCAGCCTAATTGGCAGCCACTCATAAATGGATTATAGCAACTGACTGTGAATGCATTCACCAATTGTAAAAAGTCTTAAACAGTTGTCATGTAACAAATGGAAATCTAATTATTGGCTGCACAGTAATAAATACCTTACCCTGCAGCTCTCAGTTTGTCCCCGACTTTGCAGGTTTTTCAGCTCTGGGGGGTAGATGCTGCACTTTGAGAGTATTTGTGAGCATATTAAATTAGAGGGTAATAATTACCCATCTAATAAATTTGAGTCATATAAACAAGGGTAAACAGGTGAACAATCATCTACTCAGCACTTTTCTACTTTCCATAGATCAAATTTATACAGTTCATTGATTGAGGTGCCCAAAGTAAACCCTGCACAGCAAAAAGGAAAACTCCCTCAGCCCAGGGGTAAGTGACTGTTGCATTTGAGAGATACAAATCTTTGCTCAGATCTTACAAGAAGGCTCATAGCTTTTACTGTTGCAGTCAGTAAAATTTTAAAATACTTCTTAAAATAATTTTAATTCTTCTCAAAGACCAGAGAAAATAAATTCCTAAAGATATGTTGCTTGGTCAGGTATAATGTATCTATTCCCAATGTGCAGAATTTTTGGTTATATTTGAAGGCTGAAGTTCTTATATAATTTTAGAGATTTTTTTTCATTCTACACTTCTGTAGAGACTTTGTGCTTATATATATATATTTCTGGTTTGAATTTTCAAAAAATACTATGGCTTTAGAAGATTTTAGAATACTATGGCCTTTGTACAGTCATTTCTTCAGTACAAATATGTCTCCAAAGGGATCTTAAGAGGGTGTTATCCTCCTTTTATTAGTGCAGGCCACAGTGTCTCGAGTTCCTGTGAGTCCTGATGCATTTCGTGGTTTGTTGGAAAAAGTGCATCTGTACAAGGAGCAAAAGATGAAAAGTCACTTTAAGCAAACTGCCAGTCAGAACTTGCAAGAGTGTGTCTCCAAAACAGATGGGGTAATATATTTTATTGCCTTATATTTAAATAGGATGAAAAATAGGTTCTAAAAATACGATAGACACTCTTTATGCAGAATTTTCAATTAATTCCAAGTGTAGCATCCCTAATCTTTACAGTTACTAAATGCTGAGTCGTCTGCTTCAGAATTTAATCTTGCTATTGTTGCTGCAATCATCATCATTCAGAAACTTTGGAATGAAAAGTTTTCTGTTACTGCAGGAAGGCTCAGTTCTGTAAGGACATTGTCACAATCAGTGAGCTCAGGTTGTGTAACATAAAGGGGCTGGGAGAGCCTGGGACTGTCACAAACACTTTTAATCTGCCAGGTGACAGAAGGTTTTCTCCACATGAAGTGTACAAGTCTGCATCCTGGCATTAGGGTTAACCCCAATTTACTTTCATTTTGCTTTTATTACATAATACTGGGGGGTTTTGATACCAAGGAAAATTCACTGTTAAATTTTGCATTAACCAAAGCTGGTATAGAACTATTTCCATCATTAGGAGAAAAGTAAAAAATACAGATCATATTGAATTTTCTGTGCAAGTTTTCATTTTTTTTAATCACATAACTTTGACAAATCTTATTCTTGACTTTTGTTTTATTCATCATGTTGGTATCTCTCCCTTAAAATGCCATTATTGCAGATGGTTCAAATGTTCACCCCTTTTCCCTTACCCATTGGCACTCCTTGTTGTTTTGGCCAGTTTGTAAGGATTGCTGTAGTTGTGTAAGTAAAGAACAAGGTGCTGAGGCAATGTCAGGTTGAACAGATGACAAACTCAGGTGGTTCAGGCTTCTAAAATGCAGATGTGTTACCTGCCCCTGTCCTTCTGTGTGCAGCCTGTCCCACACAGTCCTTCCTCCCAACACCCCTCACCCTCTGCTTGAGCTCCTTTGTCCTGGGAGTGTTTTATGTTGGATGTGACAAGTTCCAGTTGTCAGTGTCTTCCTCTCCTAATTGGTTCTATTCTCTCCTTACTTATTTTCTTCATTCTATTTAGTTTGTTCCTAAATTGGCTCCACTGATTTCTCCATGTATTTTCATTTACTTCTTATGTGTTTGTTGTTCTGTTCACTTCTCAAAGTTGTCCCTACACAATTTCTTTTCATTATTTGGACATTATATTTTCTTTTTGCTCTAACTCCCTGCCATTCCCCAGTGAAATTGCTGAAGGATATAAATTGTGATAAATATTGACATCTTGTACTCATTCCTATTTTAGAATATTTTGCAAAATGCAAAAATTTTGAAATTTTGCAGAAATTTTGAAGTGAAGTAGTTTTGAAACTTGAATTTTACATTTATATTTTCTATTTTATGATATTTCAAATTATTTGATTTAGCCTCTGATTTACAGAATATATATATATATATAATGGAATTTAACAAGGATGTGGGGGGGAAGTACTCCAGTTTTTGTTTCAATGTATGTGATAGACTCCAACAGACAAAACAGATGACAATGGACTTGATTTGACATCAGAGTTCTCTGGAATATTAGAAATTATGGAAGAATATCTGAAACCAGTGCTGTCCCAGTTTGATTTTTCTGCTATTAGGTAAGACATGTTGCTTGTCATTTGTGAAAACAGAACTCTGTCCTTCAAATAAAGGAATGTTTTTAGCAAGGATACTCTGTTGAATGAAGCTTTTACATGTCCAAAGCCAGGATGTGCAGGATATGCCAGAGTGAGAGGCTGAGCCACATGATAGACTAATGGCCATTTCTAGCAAGTGCCATTCTCTTGTGTTCAGGATGCAACTAGTAATTAAATATTTAAAGAAGGGATTTCCAAAGGACAGGAGCTCCTTTGTGGAAAACTTCAATGGATTGAAGCAATTTTGTCTTTGTGTTTCCTGTGAAAACTTTGGCTACACAAGTAATTAGTGCTGGTAATTTTTTCACTGAAATTCCTCTTCCCAGAGAATCCAAGTGTGTAACAGTTCCAGGAGCTGGATCAGGAAAAAGGACAGTCAAAGATAAGGACACTAAACCAGCTGGAATGCAGGGTATGTGCTCCCTGAGTACTGTGTTTGTGTGTGTGTATGGACAGACACCAAAATCCAATCAGGTTAGTTTTAATTTTACTTAAAGCAGAGAGAAGACAAAAGCTTTAGAATTGGGTTTGCCTGGTTTATTCTCCTGTATCAAGGCAAGTATTTCAGTATATTTTCAAAGGGAAGGTTTGTGTGCTGGATGGAACTGTCCTGCATTTATTTATTCTTCCAAACCATAAAGGCTTTAGACAGCTAAATGGAATGCCTTTATCACAAATCAGGGGTTTTCAGGAGAAAAGCTGGAATAAAGAACTTTTTAAAGTCTGTAGATTTCTTTTTGGTTTGTCTTTTTCTGCTTTTAACTTCTTGGATTCTCACAGGTTGTTGGCTTGAACGCAAGGCTGATGCTGTAGTCCCTAGCCACACCTCAAGTAGTTCTGCAAAAACTGGATAAATTGTCTTCCATGCATTTGCTCTTTCCCTGTAGAACAAAAATGTTATTATAATAATATTTAGTATTCTTTTTCCTAAATACCAGAAACAGATTTTTTCTACAGAAAGACACAATTAGTATTGGATAAGGGTTCCTTTACAACTCTGTTCTGTTTAGCCAGACATGGCTGTAGCAATTTAATAGTTCCAAACACAATTTTTCTGGATGTGTTTCATATCCCTGGACTTGGATCTGAGGTGGTTGGTTGTTAACGTGGGGATGTTTTTCTCTGTGAAGAATTGGTGCTGACAAGTACATAGAAGTTGGAGAACATCTTAAGAGTAATGATACCAAAAGAAACATTTTTGCATAATTCATTTTATTTACAGTACAATAAAGTTACATGTCACAGAGCAAATTCAGATTTTTACCTCTAACTGCAGTCACTTATATACAAACTAAGAACTACTAAATCTCAGTCATTTCTGTCACATTTCTTTAGAAACCCCTGTGAGCTCAGGATTGTGGGTGGTATTACTGGGAGATACATCACTTCTGGAATTGCCCTTGGAAGCTCTAAGTGTATTTGAAGAGGAAGGAATAAGTTCTGTATCCAGAGATTTTTCTCTGCAGATTCTCTACAATCGACTCCGTGTGGCTGAAGGAGGTACTGGTGGGTCAAAATTCTTGGCTTTAGCAGAAAACAAGAGAGTTAAGAGTTTAGATTCTATGAAAGAATGTTTCATCTGAAGGCTGCCACATTCAGTATGTTACCAGTGCTGAGGAGGGACTGGGTACCACAGTAACGTACAGGCTGGTGATGGGTGCAGTGGTACCTACCTTCAAATTACCTCTGTACATTAAGGAATTAGGTAAAACTCTGTGGAATCCCAAAAGCTTGCACAGTTTCAAGCCAAGTTTAGAAGCAGAGTCTGAAACCTCTTCAAGCTGTTTTCAGCTGCACTGAAAAAAAAAAAAAAGACTTTTCTGTTAATTTTCTTTAACATTACTGTAAGACTTTGCTCAAAATATCAAATGTAAAAGACTTTTAATCTCTGAACTACTTTCCTCCTGGTTCTTTTGCTACAAATGTACAAAATCAGATCCCCACAGGTTTTATGAACTTTCCCTACTGCAGACACTTGAACCCCACAGAAACTCTTGAGCAAAATGAGTTTGAGTGAGGTACTTGGACAGCTGGAAAACTTGACCTCATGGCTTCTTAAAACTGATTTCTTAGATCTAGAAGTGAATAATAAATGCAGACATTAAGCAGTTTTTGTATAAATCAAAGAAATCTTCTATTACTGAAGTTAAATTTCCAGGTTGCATTTTGTTTATAAATCGATAAAACCACATAAAATTATTAAAACTAATTGGTCTAAGTTAAAAAATAGACCAATTTAGAAAATCTCACTCTGTACCATGAAAGTATTCTGTTCCAGAAAGGTTCTTGTATTGTGTTCATATCTGTAATACTTAGTAATATTTAGCCTTCAGGATAAATTGTCACCTGTTTTTCCATTTCCCTCCTTCTTTCTAAAGGGAAAACATTGTAAATAATCTGAGATTAGAATACTTTTGGTTTACAGACCCATTCATACACTGTTACAGTTTTAGAACATGTTGGGTATTTCCATTTCTGTTTTTCCTTTTCTTTAAAGTGAAACTCCTTCTGGTTTCTTAATTTGAGAAGGTGGTGAATGAGAGGGAGCATAGTGGCAAAGTCTCTGTTGATGTAACTCTGACAGTGGCCACTGACTGAGGGAAGAGGAGCCACAGGGGAGTGGATGTGAATCCCCTCCTTGGCCCTCCTGGGACGTGGGCTCTGGGTCATGGTCATGGATACACTGAGAAGCAGCAGACACTTCTCTGTGCTTTTAAAAATACTCTTGAAGAAATAAAAATCCCATTTCAAATTTGACACCTTTTTTCCCTTCTATCTCTGCATGTCCCACTGAAGCTTCAGTAACTACACAAACATCAACAATTAGTAGCTCTGGAAAGAGGTCCAGAAAGTGCTTTGACAATCACTGCTCGACTCTATCCAAAATCAGCAGTGTAATAAAGCATTTTCGTGTCTAAGGAGTCACATCTCCTGTTTGTTTTCCACTTTAAAGCTCTTATTTTTAGGCAAGAGGGTTTTGGTAATATCCTTGCCTTGCTGTGTTCTGAAATTAATTTTTATTTTTCTACTACTTGTTGTTGTATTTATTATTGCATCATATTAAGTCTGTTCAATCCTTCAAGGATATTTATTTTCTAATACTGCCAATATGTTAAAAAAAAATTTGTTCTTTTCAATTTTACAGAGACTGGAATTAAAACAGATGTTGAAATATCTAAAAAGAAAAGGACAGAATCTACTCGGAAAAAGAATGTCCAAAGGGTGAACTTTCCACATTTTTAAAATAAGCTCAATAGGAATACCACTTATTTTTGTGTTAAAAGTGTTGAAGTGCCTTGTGTGGAAGCTCATTATGTGTACTAGAATTCTGAAGTGGAATAAATGTCACATATGTCCATAAGAATTTTGCTTCCTACTGATTTTGCAAGGAATTTCTTGGAGAAAACATACTTTATACATGAGACTTATTTAATAACCCACCAAGGAAGCTGCTTAAAGATACTAAAATACTCCCTGCAACAATATATTTCATATAATGTATAAATATATTTTTATAAATCCATATTTGCTTGTATATCTATGTGCATACAATTGTATACGTAGGAGATGTTTGTGCATTGTAGATATTGCAGGATAATTTATGCTTTCATTTCCATTGACAATTGAGTATCATCATCATTAATCCTGCCTTAAGAGCTTCACTAGTTGTTTGACAGACAGAATGCAATATTGTTAATATTTGATTGAAACCTCTACATGGAATAGAATGTCTGTTCTTTTTAATTGCAGGCAACAGTTAGCCATGATTTACCCTCTAATTGCTTTTCTGTTGCTACTCGTGATTTTAAATGTATCCTTTCACAAACTATGAGCCAGGTGGATCAGTAAACATTTTCCTTTTGTCGTTTGAATTCCATTGTTTATGCTTAACTCTTTATCAGATATTGTGGACCCCTATAATGAAGGAAGAGAAGCAGGTAATATATATTAAATAATATTTTCTTCACAATCTACCCATGGAATTTAGAAAATTTTGTACCAGAAAATGAAGTCATGACATCAAGATGTTGGCAAAACAGCTTTTCATCAGAACAGCCCTGTAACCCTGTAACAGTTAAAGTAGGTTTTTAATTCAGTCACTGGTTTGGTTAGAAGGCCCCTTAAAGCCCATCTTGTTCCTCCCCCTGCCCTGGGCAGGGACACCTCCCACAGGCTCCAGCCTGGCCTTGGACACTCCCAGGGATGGGGCAGCCACAGCTTCTCTGGGAATCCCATCCCGGTCCCTCCCACCCTCCTGGACAGCAATTCCCTCCCACTATCCCACCTGTCCCTGCCCCTGGCAGTGGGATCCATTCCCCCCTGGCCTGTGGACAGTCCCTCTACATCTGTCTGGTTGGATCCCTTCAGGTACTGCAGTAGTTTTTAAGTCTGAAAGCAGCTGCTGAACAATCAGGACCATAACCCAGAATGTCTCCAGGCATTTGCAATTCCTCCTTCACATGAGATCAAAATAAAACTGTTTATATGATCAGTACCTGACTCTAGAGCACAGCTTTAATTTACTCTGGCATGAAAATATAGTCAAAAAAACTACTAATCAGTAAATGTGCCATGTCCTTGGAGAGCAGGAGTGGGGCTGAAGTCTTACTTTCTGAATCTTACTTTACTCTGGAAAATTAGTTATTTTATACACCTACTTAAGTCTTCTCTGAGCCTCTGGAACTGTTTGAGCAGTACCGGTTTTAAATTCTTGACCCCTTTCTTAGGGTATCTATAATTTTTTCCTTGTGCTTTTAAGGTAAATAATCCTTGTCCATTATAAAGTATACCTTTCAAGTGGGAGTCACAATTTTACTCTGAAAATGCCACAATGGCTTCAGTTTCAAGAGCCAGACTTAAGTTTCAAAAAACATGAAATCTAATGGTGACCCCTAAATATTATTGTGTCTTTTTTAAATTATTGAAATTAAGATTTCCCAGTGTAGCACATTATGCTCATAATAATTAAATTCTATTGTTACAGAAGCTTCAAGTCCTTCCCAAAAGATAAAGGAAATCCTGCTAAAATACCATGACCTGTCTGCAGCACAGTGGGAAGGTGTCACTGGCAGCATGCATGTTCCAAGGTATGGAATATTCTCTCTGCTTTCTTGTTTTTTCCATGTTTCTTGTTTAAAATTATGCCTATTCTCAGAGTCTTCAGTCATAAAATAGGGCCACGTTTTGCTGAGCTGGTGAACACATGGCAAACCATTGGGGTTGTTTCCAAGGCAGATTTAGATTTGTAGGCAGAATATTTTAGGGGTCTGGAATACAGTGACCTAGAGGGACTTGGCCAGGTTGGTTTTGTCAACATTGCTGTATGTGTAGATAATCTAATTTTGGCAGAAAGTCTCTAGTGGAGTCTTTGATGAATAATGTGTGTGAGCAGGTATTGGACTGAAGACTGGGATTTCAAAGCTGCACATTGCAAACAGGAATGGTTTTTAGGTTTTTTTAATGGAGAGGCTGGTATTAATCTAAAAATACACTATGCCTCTTGCTCACTGAGAGATGTTACTCAACTTAGTATACCCCTGTATTGAAATAATCACTGCTAATAGTCCTTATGTGTTACTATACTTTTCATGGAATTCTGCAGTCTGGTTTGTCTTCTGCCTTTGCATGCTGACTTTTGATATAATTATTTCTGGAGTAAATAACACTGAAGTGTTTGCTATGGGTGATTTCTGAAAAGTATTCTTGTAAATAGGAACGTAAAAGTAACTTCCTTTCTTTCTCTTCCTTCCTTCCTTCCAGCCAAGCTGAATGGGAGCAGCTGCTGACAGGCTGCAGTGCATTTCTGTTCTATGGGATGGAGAGATTCATGTCTCATATATTACTGAACAGATTGGTTGCAATGAACATCCCAAGTAAGATCAGCAACTTGAGAAATATTTTTTGGTTGCACTACCTTTTATTCCTAGGAGTGTCCTAGTGTATCATTAACAGGGTACTGATCTTAGCAATTAGGGGCTTTTTTTGAGATCGGGAGTTTTTAATCAGAAAACCTTTGCTCTACATAAGTTTTATTTTGTTGCACTGCTTTCTTGTTATTCCTCACAAATATACTTAGTAGTCCTTCTCCACTTCCACATGGTGGAATTTCTTAGGTTCCAAAAATTGAGTTGTCCTCAAATGATTTCCCCAATGAATCCTTTCCTTTTTTTTGGAATTAAGTATTTTGTTTCAAGGTATTTTTTATTGCTTAGAACAACCTCTGCAGTGTCACTTCTCCAAAATTTTGAAGTCTCCACTGAGGCAAAGCACAGTTGTCCAGCAAGGTTGGGTTAGTGCTGAACCATTGCTCTGCTGTTGCAGAGCATTTGTAGACTCTGAGAAGGTATTTTTTTCTCTGCTTCTTCTCATTAGTTTTTCTCTTATAGCCTAATGCTTAAATTCAGGATTAGTTCTTCTGATTTACAATCTTCCTATTCCCCTTGCACATCTGAAAGAAGCTGAACTTTGGAGTTGTGTTGAATTTGTTGGTGTAGCTGAACTGCTTTATTGTGTGGGCATGTGGAAGTGAGGACACTGCATATCAGATGGTGAAACCCTGCAGAGCACCAGGAAGCTTCTTGATGAAGCTTTGATTTTAAAAGTGATTTAAACATCTCTAAGTAAATATTTTCTCTGTACATTGTTCATGCCTGAAGATGAGGTTTCAGATATCCATAGGCCATATATTTACAGGACTGGCAACTTGTGGAAAGTTGTTAAACCTTGTTTGGTGTCCTACTCTTAAAATATGCCAGGATTAATTCTGTCTGAGATTTCTGAGAGCTCCAGCCTAGACCCAATATTATTAAATACTGGTTTTGGTGATTTACATTATCGCTGCTGGGCATGAGACCATGCTGAGAAAGAGAATACAGTGGTTCAGCAAATCATGAACTGCAAGATCATAATGCCAATTAACCTTGCTTTATGCCGGGCATTATTTGGGAAAGGCTTGTGGGAGGGGTTGTACTTCTGGAAAAAGTCAGTTAAACATTAATAAGTTGGGGAATAACTGCTTAAGGGGCAGAATTACAGAACAGAGTCAAGAGATGGGTCACAGACAATGTACTCTTGCTGGGGTTAAAAAGAAAAAAGCTTTGTATAGGGGTAACTATACAGGAGTGTCATTTGCAAGTTATATGAAATAATTTTCCCCTCCAGTTAGTTTTGCAAAGGTCTCAACTGGAGAAGTATTGATCAAATGGAGTAAGTTATTGGTCAGAATCACAGTACCACAGTTTGTGTGCTCACTTCTATTCAGATATGGATGTACACTGGTAGGTTTGTGTGTATTTAAAACATACTTTAGGAGGAAAGACTCACATATTGAGAGAAGACATGAAAGTTGTCAAGTGTGACAAAGGCTTTCCAGACACGAAGGTCGTTTACTTCCCATCTGCTTGAATCAGGAGAATAAGAAACAGATTAAAGCTACAACCACACGGTGGGCAAAGCCTTTTCATTCTGAGGGGATTCTGAGTGGCTTTGCTGGAGACCTTTAAGGAAAGTGAGGCCTGTTGGAAGTGTGATTTGCTCATAACTTGAGGAGAGGAGCTGCCATAGAAAACATTTCCATACCTGCATTGCATGAACTCTTCCAAGAGCTCATAACTACAGAACTGAGTCATACAGGTCATTGGCTGTGCACTTACAATATCAGTTACACTTATGTGGCCCAGCAAAAAAACCTGCAGAACAACATGGAAAAGCATAGCAAAATTACATCAAGTACTGTTAGAAAGACTTTGTTAGTTCCTTTCCATAATAGTTGACAATTTTGCCTGATATATATGAATTTTGAGTTAGTTGTTTAGTCTGTGTTCAAGAAAGTAATTAACTTACAAAAGGGACAATTTACTTACATTTATTATTTATTAGTGCAAATACCATTGCTATGATCTTTTTTTCTCCAGAATGTGGTTTGATGATTCTCCTGGATCTGGTGAGATCACAACAAAGTCACCAGAGAATCACAAACTCTGATGCCCACAAAAGGTAGGATAAAGTTAATTTCAATACAGTTCACAAGAAGGTAGATTATTTCAAAGCAAAATCAAACTTTTGAGTTATGAATATTCACATTCAGAGCCTCTTTATAGGACTAAAGAGGATTAAATGTTACAAGGCAATGATAAGAAAATCTGACACAGAAATCTTGATGCATTAGACATACCTTCCAAATATGTTAAAGGTTCTCAAAATGTTCCAGCTGTGTCTGTAAAACTTTCCTTTAACAGAAAGACTGGTAAGAGTCCCTCCGAGGCTTCATTCACTGAACAGTTCAACAGTCAGACAGATTTTTATTTACATAAATTTTTATGGCATGTTAAATAACCTGTTCAAAATTTTTAATATTAGTAATCCCAACTTTTTTATCCTTAAAAGTATCTTAGTATTTTCCTTGCTTTTAAGTTGACAGGCAGCAGGGTTTGTATTCTTGACAGATGGCACATGACAAATATCTTTTAAGGTATTGAAAGCAAGAAGAGCAATAGTTTCCTAATTTCACTCATGAGTTGTTTACTCTCTGCTGAATTTCCACATAATCTGGTGGCACTTCTGAGGAACAGGAAGCCTTGCAGAGGAATGGAGGTGGAGTGGAGCCCTGGACAGTTCTCAGAGTCAGGAAATGTAAAAAGGACCAGGGACAGGGTTGGACCCAAGTGTGAACCAGGAGAGGGGTGGGGGGGGCTGGAAGGGGCCCAGCACAAAGGGGCCTCAAGCTGTGCCTGGGCACTGAGAGAGCAAAGCACATCCTGAGGGCAGAAGTGTCTTTTGACTTGTCTAATTATTCATCCCACAAATTGGAAATAGAAAAAATCCAATTCTCTAACAATACAATTTAATTATTACACCGGTGCACAAGTGAAAGTCAGTTGTTTGTAAAGACAGGTTATACACACATATGTATGTATGCATACATACATATATATATACACACATATGTAAATATGCAGCTCTCTGAGTGTATAACAACCTCCTGGTATTTTTTTATATCCTTGTTCAACTCCCCTAAACAGCCATTTCCTAAACCAAACCAAAACACGATTCCTTAAACTCATTTTCCCAACTCGGAACTTTTGAAGTTTCACTGTAATAGATTGGTGATTTTATCAATAGGACTTGTATGTCTGAGTCTAAAAGCCTCCTGAAAGTTTAGAATAAAAGTTGTTTAAAGCTGAGTCACAGAGACAATAAGAGCATCTCCACAAAAGATGACAGAAAACTTTAATTACCATCTTTCCATAAATTTACCATGAAAAGCAGAGCCAAATAAAAACAAAATTCAACCTTCTATTTACTGCAGTTCTAACCTTACAGAGTATCATTCCCCTCTCATCCCCAAAAAATTATAGCAAAGACACTTATTTAAATATTTAGCAGTAAAAAATCCAATCCCACATTACACTTGATTTTGCTTTTAGGCCTCCAAATGAACACCATATTTATGACAAAGAGCAGAATTTCAGTTCCTGCAATATTTCATATCTTAACATGTCTTTTCACAGGATTCCCAACGTTTTGACTATCTTATAAAAGATACTCTGCAGTGTTTTGTAAAAGTTAGTGCTTTACTCCTCCTTTCACAGTTCCTGAGATGCCCAGAAGTTCAGTAATGAGGGAGAGCAATCCTCAGGGTAAAACTGCATCATGGAAAGATGTAGAGAGAAAGTTACCTAAATTCATTGTATGAAATTCTGGGTGCTGTTTGAATGTCAGAAAACACTTCATGCTCAGCAAAAAATGCAGTCTGATGTTCTTTCTCCTTCTTTTAAAGAGCATCATATATTTAGTTCTATTTTTTTTACATATTGCATCCATTGCTCTTTTATTAATCTTCTACTCTCTGTTTTTCTCAGTGGCCCACATGTTGCCCTGGAGGGAGCAGCAGAGGCAGCAATGCTGCTGAGCCTCAGTGGGGTTGGGTGTGTGGTGGCCCCTCAGTGGTACACGAGCCTGCAGGACAATGGGGCCAGGCTGGAGACCCTGTTCCACAGTGAGTGGTCATTGCCTCAGGCTCCTGAGTGCCTCCCTCTGGCTCCTGGCTCCTCTTCCTTGGCTTTGCCTGGAGTTCCCATAGGAGGGGAACTGTGAGGCTGATCCTCCAAACAGGGCACTGACCTGCCCCAAACAGAGTCAGGGGCAGTTTGGGGATGGTCACAGGGTGAGATTGGGATTTCTCCTGGGAGGAGCAGTGCCCTCACACTTGGCAACCTGTAGTTCCATCAGCTGTGGGCGAAACAAAACCTGGGCTTGACTCGTGTTCTCAGACACAGAACGGAACCTGTGGAGTGTCCTTTTCCTTTGGGTGTTACACAGGAAAGCACCAGGCTCTGGGGTTGGCATTTTCTTGGTTTGCAAAACTTTTATTAAAACCTCACACAAGCTTAACATTTCTTTCCAGATTTGCTGGGCATTGGCAGAACAACTGGGCAGGCAGTTCATATCCTTCAGAGGAGCAGAACTCACAAGAAAAGGGATTCCATGAAAAGTAAGAGTTAAAAAGCTGAGTACAAGGGACTGGCTGTGCATGTTTACTGGAACCTGTGGGTCTGTGGGCAGCTCACAGGTGTAAGTGAAACCTTTCAGATGAGCTGTGACAATTCTCTGTGACACTTCTTACAAAAACTGAGAGTCAGAAGACCCCTGATACAGTGTCATAATTGGAGCAGCCACATTTTACATAAATCAAATTTGGGGGGACGTTTTGTTGTAGCTCTCCAAAAGCAAAGGTTTACACCCCACTGAACTGTAGTAAAATGAAGCAGTGAGACTGAAAATGTACATCAGGAGCAGGGCAAAAACAATGCAAATGGATTATATGGATTGTAGACTTCAACAGGATCAGCAGTGGTTTTAGACAGTCTGTGTAAATGGCACACTACATACAAGAAATTCTACCTAGAATCTTGCTGGAACGAGGGAAGGATTTTTGAGTTAGATAACTTTTAATGTATTGTCTATAAAAATTGTATTGCTATTTTTCAATGAATGGGACCTGCCTCTTAAAATAAGGTTTGATAAAATAAATTTTATTTATAACTTGTACTGTCATTGAATTGAAGAGAGAAAGAATCCAGACCAGAAGCATTCTGTTTTTTCCAGAAAATGCTTCTTGGATATGGTGGCAGTTATTAATATTTGTAAAAGAATGTAGAAGAACCACAAACATTAATCAAAGAGAAGATGTGTTAAATTGTGGCTCTTAAGCATTCTTCTATTCAACCATATTCTGAAATAAGAATTATTTTTGCAATATTTCTATAGTGGAACCAGATTCTCTGAGCTCTCCTGGAGACACAACAGAAGAACAGATTGTTCACAGTTCCTCTGATCTTCCTGCAACTCATCCTTCCTTTTTCAACTGTGTGCTCTATGGTTTGCCCAACATCATTTTGGTGTAATTTGTGTGTCTTTTCATGCTGGAAACCTTCACTGTGCCCAGGGAACCTTTGCAAGTGTTATTTCTATATGATCTAAGGAAAGGTGAGCTAAAGAAAATTTACATTTTGCTGATTCTGTTTCAGATGTAGACTGTGATACTAGAATAAGTGTCAGGAACATAGAATATTGAATTTAGAGAGAGCTGAAAAATTTACCAAGTCTCTTTATTCTGAGTGAATTTTTATGTAGAGGTAGTTGTAGTTTAATTAGAGAACAATGTAGTATTGAATGAAATACTTACTTATTTTTGCTTTCTTTATTTTCCTATGATCTTCCTGAATAACATGAATATATAAGAAATTATTTCAAAATCCAAATAAGGTGGTTATGTGGATTTTGTAATATGCTCTGTTAAACAGTAGTGCATTTTTAAATTACACACTTCAAAATTTTATTTGTAGTGATAGCAGTAGAAATAGATACAAAATAATTTACCACTTTTATAAAGCATAGAGCTTTGGTTTTTATTGCAAGAAAAACTGTTTTAAGTGTCTTTTTTCCTCAATAAAATGGTGATGTGTGTTTCCTGTGACAGTTGTGTTGTGTCTGATGCTGATGGAACATTAAAATGGTTCTGAAAAGAATCTTGACTACTCGATATGTTATAGTTAGAACCTGATAGGAGCTATAGGGCCATACAAACCGTAATTACAGAATAATGACATGCAAAGTACTTTCCTAATGCACACAATGGAGTATAAATTTGTGCTTCCCTCCCTCTCACTCCACAATTTAATTAGATGATTTTACTTGAACTGCAGCTGCTCTATTTTCCATAAGATGCATAATTTTATTCCCTTTTATAACCTAAATTAGACATAGGACATGTATTTTTTTTGGCATATATTTGGGCATTTGGTAAAAATACTAAGGAAGTAAAGAGGAGATCATAGGCTGTATTGAAGTTATTCAGTCTGAAAATTAAGGATTCAGTGTAAGACTTTTTCAAATCTCTGAACTTGCCAGGTTTTGTCAGACACTGGCATGAGTCCCTTTCCCAAGTTCTGGATTTATGTGTTTATTTTTAGGTCCTATGAGGTACCTTTTCAATGTACCTCTGTTTTTTAAATCCCACTCATGGTATTTGGGAAGCCCAAGGGTTGCTGACTTTGAAGAGTTGGTCTTGAAGGAAGCAAGTGTTCAGTATAGCAAATATCCACTGTATTGTTAATTCCTTTATTTACTTCCAATACTGATTTTCACATCATTCTCCAACACATTCATTGCTGTGAAACTGCCTTTCCCTGAACTGAAAGGTGTTGTTACATGGAATGCCATCCTTCCAGTTCTGTCTCTTTTTCTGTAACATAAAAGGCTTTGGGAAAAAGTTTGTTCGATGGGGATCATGAAGCCTTGGCTACCTTGCTACGGGTTTGTATTAACTTCCACCTCTAGAAATAAGAAATTTCAGGAGTGATAAAGTCCAGAGAAGTGTCAATGCTTCAGAAATGTCAGTGTTGCTCTTTAAGAAAATCCAGAGCAAAAGCGTCAAGATTTCAAAGGTTAGAAAACCCATTTATATCCTCATTCAATAATTTACTGTTGTGGTTTATTTAGGACACTGATGGAAATAACCTTCACAGGGAGGGATCCCTTCCCCAGATCCCATCTCTCCTGCCCTCTGGCAGTGGGATCCATTCCCTGTGTCCTGTCCCCCCATCCCTTGTCCCCAGTCCCTCTCCTGCTCTCCTGGAGCTCCTTCAGGCTCTAGATCCTTCCCTTCTCCAGGTGAACATTCCCAGCTCTCCCAGTCTGGCTCCAGCCCTTGGAGCAGCTCCATGGCCTCCTCTGGCTTTGCTCCAGCAGCTCCTGGACTGGGTGCAGTGCTCCAGCTGGACTTTCACAATGGCAAGAAATTATTTCTATTACATTAAGCAAGAAGTTGTTTTTATGAAATAAAAAGATGAAATTATTGTTAAAAATAATACTCTACTGTCCATTTATTTGACTATGAGCTCTTAATTTTTACAATATTATATATTGTTCAGCAACTAGGAGGGGAAAAAATCCTACCAACTAATGACCTAGAAATAAATTACAGTAGATACAGCTCAGGACATATGAGCTCTCTGGTCAAACGACATTGGCACAAGCCCAAACAACAAGAATAAAAGCTTCTGAAAATATTTCATCCACATGGCACCACATCGTGTCCATGCACTGTATCCATTCATACAAGAAATATTAAACAGTTAGTGCTGCTCCATGTATCAAGGGCTTTAAAATACCTTTCTGAATTATGTCTCAGCAACATAACAAATCACGTTATCAATTAGCTTTTATAATAGAAATGACATTTCATAAGATATTTGAGCATGAAAAGAATTGGTCAGCTAAAATTTATGTAATCTGAAAAATGTGAGGAGGAAAAAAATCATGGTGAATTTATTGATAATATTCTAGGACAAGAACATAATTTGAGTAGTAGGTGGCTGTCCAAGAAAAGAGTGTGGCTCTAAATGGTCTGCAGGACAGAACTGCAGCAGGTTGGCTACAGAATGACACAAGGGAAAAAACCAACCCAAGAGAAGCTCTGTCTTTAGTCTCTGGTGTGACCTGAACTGCCCCAAGCAGTGGCTGGAGGATTTCTCATCCCATGAGCTGGGCTCTGTGCCCACCCTGCAGAGGAGGAGCAGGTCCCAAAGGGTGGCAGCTGGTGGGTGTTTGTGGGCCTTTGTTCACATAATGCCTCAGACTGACACGTGATGGCAGAGGAGGGTGAAAACTGAGATCAAACTGTGAGTGAGGCAGTTCTGAGCTCCAGCACTGCATCTTTTCTGTGACTGAGTGTTCAAGACCTGTCCCTTTTCTTGGTGGTCTCACAGCTGACATTTAGCATTTGAAATTGTTGGGAGGAGCCAGATGTCCACAGGGATGTACAGCTTTTCCCGAAATCAGGGCTGCACTATCTAAGGAGTTGTGATTTTTTTCTGAACAGGCATCTAAAAACCATCTGGCCTTTTTGATGACTTAATTTTCTTAAAGGAAGTAAAGTTATCATCACAAGACAAGTTTCTTAGCAAAGGGGATGCTTCAGGCCTCTGGTTTTTATGGTCTCACTGTAACAATATTTAACAATTCAACTATTGACACACCAACTTTTCCATGCTACTGGTGCACTGAGTTAAGCTGCAGGTAAGGACACCAAAGTAAACTTAATCAGGTTCATTATTGTCTAAAATTCTTTTAAAATTTGGGTGTTTTTTTCCTTAATGTTACACAAGTGTGTCAGTTGTGAACAAAGTCAATGCATTGCAGGGAGAGTTGCACAAAAAAACCCAAACCAACCTGAGTTTTTCAAAACTGAGGCTGGTAATTTCCCTGGACAATCATAAACTGTACTGACTTCCTTGTGAAAATAGGATGTATTGTGGATGGTTTATTATCTGACTGGGTGTGGGGTAGTAGATCATATTTATATCACAGCAACAGTGTCCACACTGCTGTCCTCTGTCTTTCTGTTTAATGCCATGTTTTTAACAGAAAAATGAGTGCTCTCAATTTGCTTTAATTAGCACAATGAAGACATGATCACAATCCATCAGTAAGAGAAAAGGGTTTCATGCTGTAGGACAGGAGTGTTCATTTGGAAAATTGCTGGGAATGGCAGAACAGTCTCTTAAGCACAAAGTGAGGTTGGTGAGAGAACAGTGACACAGGGATTAGTCAGACCTGTAATCTGCAATATCCAAGAAGAAGACAAATGTGGCGGGAAAAGTTTGTGATGGAAACATTTAATCTGCTCAGAGTAGACATCTCGACTTTCATTCTGGTCTGCTGGAGTCCTCAGCATTGCAGAAGCACCAGAACAGTCTGTGCTGTGATGTCACAAGTACTTACTAGTTACCTGTAAATACACTGGCAGAGAGAAATAACTAAGATTTTCTGTAGGAAGAAAACGACGGGTTCCAAAAAATACTTGCATGTCCTTAAGAATTTCTGAGCTTGCAACTCTTGAGTAGCTCCCAGAACCTCAGCTGAAGGAGCTGCAGGGGTGTGGGTGGGCACCTGCACCACTGGGTTAACCCTGGTGTGAGGCAGATCACTGAGCACATCAGCAGAGCTCCCGCCTTGTCATGGCGCATCTGAGCCTCTCTGGGCCTTTGTTTTTAATGATGCTTAGCCATCAGTCCTGCCCCTGACATCACAGAGGCCCTTCTCCTGCACTGCTGCTCCAGGACAAGGATGAGCTCACACACTCCTCAATCCAGAACACTCTGTTCAGCTCAGATCGTACCCTGGAGACTGTCAGGGTGCTTTGCCTCTTGGATGTCTGGTCCAGCAAAATGTGCACAGCTCCATCCCAGACTGAACTTTTATCACACATGGAACAGAAGCTGTTTGCAGCCTTTTAGTTCTAACAGAACAGCTTTAGCTTTTCACTGTGTGTGGTCTGTGTGGCACCCGATGGTGGAGGGACATTTCATCTGGAAAGGTTTATCCCTTGCTGTCCATTCAATACCAGGCCTGCACATGCATCTGCTGCACACTTTGCACTTCAGAACAAGGAGGGTCACAGTCCCAGTGACACCAGAAGGGCACAGAGGTAACACTGAGACTTGTAACCAGACACCTCTCAAATTTATGCACTTGTTTTCCTGACACAAAAGTGTGTGTTAAACGTTCTGGTCCAGGCAGAGAAAGCATTGAAGCAGTACTATTCCCAGCAGTAAAGGAAATGTTAATTTTGCCCCTTTGGATTTGCCACATCTGTGCCCTAGAGCAGCATCTATGTTTGTAGCAGCACATTGGCTTCCATGCCAGTTTTATAGTTCTCATTTTGTTCTTCTCCAACAGAGTTCATTGCTATTTCTCCTGAATGACATTGACTTTTATTCCACCTGGCAATACCTATTTAGCATTTTGTGGTTATTAGTATTGCAAGTACTGACATTAGGAGCAGAAGTGGTACATGTATTGAAATAAATTTGCCCTGAAGTTCTACAAGCCTTTCTGCTTCTCCATCACTGTGATTCAAGGGACATGGCTCACATCTGTACTCAATCAAACAGGGCTGCCTTGGCCAATATAATCTAATTGTTTGACATTTTTATAGCAATTCATTGAGACTAAAGAGAGATGACTACATTAATATCTTGATGCAGCAAGATAATAGTTGAGCTAAAACTGGTGTGCCAAATTGCTGAAAGGCTCTTAAATTCTCTTGCAGATTTTTAAATATTTGTGACAGAGAAAAGGAAAGAGAGTTCAGTATAAATGTAATAAAGAGAAAGAATAGTATAATCTATAATACAAAGTATTATAATAAAGAACATTATCATAAATTTTCTAGGAATATTCTCTTCACCAATCATTTAAAATTATATTTCTCAATAATTGAGATGAGAATTATTGTTAATGTTAATGACTCTGTTTTCTTGGATAATCATTTTCATTGAGGCCATCATTGAACATAAAAGGTTTTAGACAATGAATATGTATATTATTCCTCTAGTTGGACTGTGAACAAACTTGTCTGTCCTGGGTGTATCTGTGGGAACACTCAGGTTGGAACAGTGGTAGAGGAATATCCTGGAGGCTGAGCACGTGTGAAGATGGACCTGCTTGGCTTAGATAAGTCACCTCATCTCACTGTCCAAACCTTCTGTCTTTGGCAAGTGCCTTTGTTGGGAGGGAGGGTCTCAGTGGGGTCTCAGCCGTGCAGGTAAGAGCAGGCTGAGGGAGACCATCACAAGAGTTTTATTTTGGAAGTGAATGGAAGAAAGCAGGAAACAAACTAAAAGCAGGAATCAGTATTTTACCTAAACTCAGAAACAGAAGTGTGTTTCCCAAACATGATTTCATTGCTAGTTGTATTTTTTACTCTCAGAGCCCTTGGCAATAAAGATTCAGTGTGGGCAAGGACAAGGTCTTGGCACTCAAAGAAACTCCGACATGTGTCAGAGTTTTACCAAAAACCAAGGCAAAAATATTTGCAAAAGGAGCAACCCCTTTATAATGAGATGAGCACATGAGGTTTTAGGAGAATCAAAGTCTGCATATTAAGGCATGTGAGGAATCCCTAGGGAAGCTGTGCTGTCTGTTGGCACAGCAAGAACAGGATCATTTTTTAAAGTGCACCGACACATCCTTCAGTCCAAGCTCTCACCCTCCGTGCTAGTGAGAGCTCAGGTGAGCTGTCCTTATGACATTTTAAAATTTATTCTTTCTCTGCATTTGAAGCTATGGGAAATTACCTATACAGTCTACTTTTAAACCTCTGCAGTTTATCTATTGCTGAAATGATTTTGAAAGCTGTTTTGATTTTTTTTTCCCATGCCAAAATCCACCTTTTTTTTTTTTTCTTTTTTTTTCCCCCTCAAGAGTATACAGATTTGAGAACAGATTTGTTTGTCTGTTTTTCCCACAAGAAAGTGCTGGCACAACTATAAATGCAGATCACCCCTGGTGGGCCACTCCAGGAGATACTGGAGCCAGGAGAAGATGATTCCATGCTGAGACAGCTGAGGTTTCCAGCAGCACAAGGCTCTCAGGATTGCTATTGCTTTTTCCTTAATTCCTGTTTTTCACTCAGGGAACCATTTGGCCAGTATGACCCCAGAACACAACAGCAGCTCTTGTGACACCTTTTAGTCATGAAATCTCTTCATTGTCTACATTGTGTACATGGGAAAATGTTTATGCTCTTACCACATAATGCAAGAGGTGTCTCTTCAGTCACTGTGTACAACTCCTAAAACAAAAAGACCCTACTCCCCCAGCCCCTCTTTTTGCTTGTAGTTCTAAATTTTTTTTTTATTGTGTTGCACTGAGAGATTTTTAACAACAAACTCCTGGGAACCCTGGTACCCCTTTGTGCCCAAGCTGATGCTGCTTGGTTGGCCCATTATGACAATGTGTTCACACATTTTAAAATGTACTGCCTGACTGGCAGGCAGGAAAAAAAGGTATGCCTCTCCTTATGAAAAGCATTACTGAAGCCATTTTACCATGAATACACTCAATGATTCCATTATGCCTTGTTTGTATCAGACAGAAACCTCTCAGAGACAGGATCTCACTACAGACAATGGTAATGCTGACACATATGTACAAAAACCTTCTGGTTTTATGTGCAGAAGGTAAGAAGCTTCTTCAAGAAAGTGCCTTTGCCCCTTTGCCCACAGTTATGGGAGTTCTTGTGTTAATAAACCAAACAAAATCTGGCCCTTAACAGAAAATACTTGTGAGGACCTGAACAACATCAGTGTTGTGGACAGTGAGAAATATTGCTGGCACCTTCTGTTTTATAAGAATGGTTTATTAATTGTTGTTCAATGGCAGCTTTGCTTGATGGAAAGGAAACATTTGTGATGCCTCTGTGGTCCAATTAAAACAAATTAATTCCTTCTCCAAATGAAATGAAGACCAGTTAGACTCTCATTTATTTCCTGTCTGTCCAGAGCCACAGATTTTCTTATCAGCCTGTTGCAGCCTATTTTTGTGCATCTGTGCTTGTTGCCCGTCAGTGTCTGTATGACAGGGTAGTAAGATCACAGGAGACAACCATAAATGTAATTATTAAAGTTGTCAGAGAGGTTGGTGCAAAAGGAGAACGATTCCAATCTGTGGCAATCAGATGTTGAGCTACATGTGGAACCAGCAGGAACTGCAGAAACCTTCAAGACAGAGCTTCTCACTGGACTCAAAGGTTCAGATGGTAACCTTGTGTGCCACTGAGATTCTGCTCAAGTGGTTTTCAGTGTATTTAGTTAAATTATTAACTTTTCTGTTGAAATGAACTACTGATGCCTTTGTGCTAATGCCACTGCTCCTGGCAGACCGAAGGAATGCTGCTCATCTCTATTTCTCTGGTGCAGTTTCTCCTCCTCTGCTTCCTTCCCTTGCCAATGCAAAGCTGGTTCTCTCTGGAAAACTGCTCAGCTCCTTCTGCCCTCCCCAGCCATCCCCTGGTGTCTGGGACACTCTTGAAAGTCAGTGGCACCTCATCTACCATGTTCTGGTCCTGTGGTTCAGATTATACTCCCTTCTCTCAGGGTTCCATTTGTTTCACCCTGAGAAATTGCTTCCCAGCAAATATCTGTTTAGATCTATAAAGCTGGTTCTCCAGAAAATGTTTTCCACTTATTTTTGTGGTACTGGTGATAGCCCTCATCCCAACATCCTGCACTGCATCTCACACCACTGATTCCCAATTTCCTTATCGTAATTCTCCTTGGTCAGTCACTCAGAACATGACACTTCCTTTTTATCTCACCACCCTCTAAGTTCAATCTGCTTCGTCCTGGATAACCTGAGCAATTGCCTCCACTCCTGTGGGTTCCTTCCACTACCCTCACTGACAGCATGCTAGTCCAGCTTTGTTTCTAAAGTGTGGCCAGCCTTTCTAGTCCTGTGTTTCAGCCACTTTCTCTTTCTGAATGTTTCAGAATGACTCCAAAGCTGCAGGTCTGACCATCTCTCCAGTGACTGGCTCTGCTGCTGCTCTTTCTTCCTCCCACAATCCTGTTTTGTTAATGGCAAAACTTTCTCCTCTGAATGTGGGGAACCATCTTTGTTTCACTGTGGCAAAAATATTCTGTCCATGCCCAAAATTAATACTACTTCTAGTATCATTTTTTCCTCTGGCCACTACTACTTTGTTACCTCATATAACCAAACCCTGTGTTTTATTTTAGCCACATCTCTTTGATGACCACAACACCTGTTGTGGAGCGTAGAAAAGTTTCACAAGCAAGATTCTCTATATTTCTGTTCTATATCTAATCCTCATTTGTTGCTATTCTTTATTGAGTGCAAGTGTTACTATCTTTTAACACATATTTAGGGGGTTTTTTCATAATTATCATCTTCAGTGCTATTTTGGATCTGTACAATACTTGTCTAAAACTGAGTTGACAGATTCTCAGAGTTTTAACCAGAGTCAAAAATACAAAAGCAATCCAGCTCCTGTCTTGAAGAGTTCACACTTTGGACACAAACCACGCACGACACACAGTGAGAGGAAGAATGAGTAACACTCACCTTGTCCATACAGTCCCTGTAAAATTTGCTTTGCTTTGTACATGAAACACTTTGCTAACACAGGCTGAACTCTTTCAGCATACAGGAAAGGGTTTCTGGACACTGGCAGAGTTATGCATCTGAACATTTTGAACTAAAAAAAAACCCAAAAAGCTCCTACTTACCATAACTGAAATAGCTAAAATATTTTTAAATGGTTGGTAACTGAAAAGCACACAGACAGTGCTTAAGCAGATCAAATCTAGCAACAAAATTACTCACCAAATTATACTTACTCTGCAGGAATTTTAAAAAATGTTAGTGTCATAAATAAAAGCAGGCTCATCATATAGCAACATTAAAATGCCTCCAGACAGTCCTTGCATGAATGACTCAGCATCATTCCACTCCCTGCAGGCTACAGTGGGAGATCCAACCACAACCTTAAAATCACGTTTGAATAGTACCTGGTTAGAGAGTTTATGTGATTTTAAATTCTTCTGGGTGTCAGAATGTAACCAGGACTCTGAATCTGGACTTCTCTAAGGTATACATCTATTGGCTGTACTTTGAAACTCCTTTAAACAATGGATAACTCCTGTTACCAGCTGTTTTCTTGTTTTATGCTCTCGTATTGTTCAGATTGTTTGTATGATTCTGCTTTACAGTTTAAATGAATTCTCTTTTATTTCTCTTGTGCTTCCTCTGTCTTTAGAATCCTCTAAAAATACTCTTATACTGTCTTAATTGCCTATTTTGCTTGGTTTTTTTCTTCAGCAGGTCAGCCTGATCACTGACTGCTCTTCCCTGGGGCCCTCTCTTGTTCCCACTCCCAGCAGCTGCACTTCTCCAGCAGCTTGGTTTGCATTTGCCGCTTGGGTTGGGGTGAGGTACTTTTCTATTCAGTGAAAATTCTGTAAATGACACAAATATTCTCCTCCTGTTGCCTGACTTGAGCCAAAACCCCTCGAGGAACCACATCAGAATGGAAGCACAAGAGTGAGTCCCCACTCCTGTGCACTAACATATTACAAAGATACTGCAAAGAACCTTCCTAAAGCCCATTCAGAAGCTTCAGTGGGAGGATACTTTGTCTGAAAACCAGCCTGCACATCCAGGATCCCGCGGAGAAGATCCCCAGGGCTGTTCCAGTTGTTCAGGATGTGTCACCACAGCATTCCCTTCCAGGAATTCAGTTTGGGAGTGTGTCAGTACAGAGAGGACTCAGAGGCTGACACTTGTTTTTCAAAACTGATTTCCACCCTACATTTCCTTTTATTTTCTTCAGCTGCAACTTTATTTCTCACAGTCACTGAAAGCTACCAGCTGCACATTTAGAGTCTGTTCTCAGAAAACACTGAACAATTGTAGTGGAAAAATTTTGTCCTGCCCTTTCAAGTGGCTTGGAGGAATTATTTTGTTCATTAGAAGAACAGGAGTGGAGATTTCCTCTTGCCTAGAGGTAAAAGCTGTGTACAAAAGGGGTGTTTTACCTGGGGAGAGATACCAGCACAGCTGCAGGAATTTCAGTAACCAGTAAAGCATAACAAAGCTGGGATCTGAACAAAACATATTCTATGAACTATGAATAAGAAACTAATGCAAATTAAAGAAAAAAACATACTGAGCATCAGAAAAGGAAATAATTTCTTAGCAGACTGTACTTACAAGACATGTTAACAATGTCTTGCTGTTTGGGGCCTCATTTTAGCAGGTAAGACTGTTTAATTTATGATAGCACAGTGCTTTAAACTCAGTTCCTTGGGGACTGCACAAAAGCACTTCGGTAAAAGGCAACACTTTCCTACTTTTACTGATTTTGCCTGAAATTATTTTGCTGTTACTATGAATGGTTTTCCACAATTTTTGAGGTTTTCACCTACTTGCTTTGAGATGATACTATCAGGGTAACACAGCAGTAAAAGAAACCATTTTAACAACAAGCAATAAAGTCTAGCATTGGAAGAGCTGGCTGTGTCATTATAATGAGCAAAAGAACACTTCAATGCTTTGTTTTCCCTCAGAATTTGTATATTCCCCAAAAGCTCAGTGTGAATTGTTATCCAGTATATTCACTTGTTGTTAAAAGGTAAAAAAAAAAAACAAACCCAGTTCACATGATATTTCTTATTTAAGAGGATTTTTCTATTATGAAATCCTCAAGAGGACTTAGTCATGTAAGAAATCCTCCTGTCCTGCTCAGGCAGCTGCTAAAAATCCTTGGCTGCACATTCCTGCCTGTGTGTGCTGTATCAGTTTGCTGGCACAATTTGTCAGTTCATTGCTCAAACACCTCATCCAACCTTTGATTAAACTGATGGATTTTAACAGAATAAGAAGAATTGAGTCACTACTGAAAGTTAATTGCAAACATGGACTCAGGAGCTGACCCTGACTTGATCCCACATGACTTAATATGTGGTTCTGCTCTAATAGTAATATTGGATGTTATTAAGAGCATCCAAGAATCTACATAAAACATCTTTATCTCTTACTGCCCATTTTGAAAAAATCAGTTTGAAAAGTAAAAAATCAAAATGACTTTTCTACTTCTCCTGCCCTATCAGTAAATACTTAATTGCAGTCTCCTTGCAAATGATTTCCCCAAATAGGGTTGGTATGAACACAAGTTCCACTTCTGCAAACTGAATAAACTTGTGGTGACTTTCATGCATATGGAAATATTTCCAGAGCACCTCCTTTTGAGATGCACCAGAAGTTATTATCCACAATCTTGTTTACTCCAGTGTCAGTGGAGTTCATAATTGCCTGATTGGAGTTTCCTGATGGCATTGCATCTTTTATATACTGCCTTGTTCACCTGAATTAGGTTTTACCTAATTAATTTTTGTAGTTGTACTGAAATGAAAAGAACATTTATTGCTGAGAACTTATGAGAAGAAACTGAAATGTTCTGAGACACTTTAAGAGAGTTTCAGGTTCATTATAAACCAGGTCATGCGTCACTTGTGGATCATACAGAGAACTCCGTGAAAAAAGAGTTATCACTTCTCAATTCAGTGACTTTTTCCCAGCACAAATGCCTCCCCAGATATATGTTCCTGTGTGCATCAGACTGTTCATAGTTAGCTTTTTTAACCCACAGTATTTCTTGCAGCCCTTAATAAAAACTAAACATCTCTTGCAGCCCATAAAATGAAAGTTTACACCTATTCAAATGCCACTAAATTCTTTCAACAAAACTGAGTCCTGTTAAATCAGGACTTTAACAGCATAGAGGGGATGAAGGGAATTTGTAAGAACACACTGAAGGACCATGTCCACCACCTTTTCCTCTTGCTGTGGGAATCCCAAACTTGCATCACTCCCACCTGGCCCAGCAGATGGTCAGAGGGACCTGGGGAGGGTCAGACCTGGAGAGCCAGGCACTGGGAGACTGGGGATGGAATTCTGCTGAGCAGACCTTCAGGTTCAGACCAGCAATAATTGCAAGAAAAGCAAAGAACAAGTATTGGAAGAAAAGAGGAAGTTCTGTCTTGCAGGGATGCAGGATGGGCTGGCAGAGAATCTGCCAGAGCCAAAGGCAGGGCACCAGGATAGCTGCCCTGATCTTGTTGGCTTCTCTCTCAGAAGCACTGCACAAAATTTTCATGTATAATCATGGGGAGATGGAAAAGGCACACTCAGAACAGCTGGGGTGAGACTCAGATCCAGCACAATTAAGCTCTTTAACTCGTGGAAAATATTCACCACATTGTGCAACTTGATCAATGGTTTGCAAGCAGCTCTCAGTGACCTGGTTCAGCATTCACAGAGTGATGTGGCCCCTGGCTCAGGACTGGCCTGGGCAGATGGGCAGGGGTTGGCCCCCTCTGTCCTGCTGCCTGTGCTCACATTCAGGGAGATGCTGCATTTTCTGCAGGCACTGCACCACCAGGAACTGCCTGTGCTGAGCACATCTCCCCCCACCTGGCCCTGTCCTGTGCACAAACAAGGATTAAATTATTGCAAGGGAAATACTGTCCTTACAGAAAAAAAAAAAATCTTCAAAATGCATGACTTTTTTTGCCTTCCTCACATTTGTAGATGTTTAATTTGCCATTATAATTTCCTTTCCCATTGAAGTAGAAGTTTTCTAAATATTTATGATTGGAAAGAAACAACCATAAAATCTTTCCACAATCTTTTCTCCCTTTGAGAAGGTCCTTTCAAACCCTCCTTTCCATAAATTCTTACAACTACTGCTTCTTAGTCTTTTAACCACTGTGCCAATGACAGATTCTGTTAGTCATTTTGCCTTACAAATGTGAGTTCATGTAGAGTTTTTATATATCATCAACAATTAAAGGGTCCTTGTATTCTGCATAAGTGATTAAATATTGAAATTCTGTTTATCTGAGCTAAAATTTTTGTAAAACTATTCAGAATTATTTTATTCAGTATAAATAAATACAGTCTTTCATCTTTACCAAAACAAGGGTAGTGGGGAGAGGAATGACCCCAGAAAACTTGAGTACATTGTGTGGAATAAAGTGAAGCAACAGTAGAGGAGAAAGGATTACTGTCATAATTAGTTTGGCAAATTAGATGTCAAATAAGCCAAAATTAATGCCAGTAAAAAAGAAATGAGATCATTTGGCATGTAAGAGGAGAGAAAGTGCACATTATATTGTGTAAAATGGAAGTGAAGCCTCACAATTTTACACACAGAGTGTACACGTGGGGAAAAAGATTCCATTCTATGCTGATACAATATCACAGGAAAATATCACACATGGAAAAATCTGCTGGGATAAAACTGCCTAGACACGTAGATCATTCAATAACACTTGCTGTGAAACCCAGAGCATCCCCTAAAAGCCACTTTGGAGCTGGGAGGTAAAGACTAAATGATGCAGGACCCTTCTGTCCCTTCATCTCTACCTTTGGGTTTCCTCTTCTTGACTGTCATTCTCTAGAGCTCTGTGAAGGTTTGGATGTGCCATTTATACCAATACCTGCCACACTATGAACAGCTCGTGGGACCTGAGCTGTCCTGTTCAGCAAGCACAGAAGGGTGGCTCTGGCTGTCGCCCTCCTGGAACAGCCTGAAAGTTTGGGTCCTGCTTCTGGGATTACATTCCCTCCACATTTTCCCTGTGGATTTTACAGGTTCTGTGATTCAGCTGGGGGTGTGTGCAAGGAGATTTGTGTGAGAACATGAACAGCACCACTGGGTGCAGCCTGCACTGCTCAGCACCCAGAGCTGGGGCAGCCAGGGCAGGGAGCTGGGACTGACCCAGGGGGGGCTCCGTGCTGCTGCTTGGTCAGTCCTTGGACCCCTGACCTTTGGTGCCTTTCCCAACCGAAAGGATTCTGTGATTCTATAAAGCAACCAGTGCCACACCAATATCACATCATTTAAAATAAGAATAGCACTGTATTTAAAGGTACCCTCATTACAGTGAGCTCAGGGAAACAATGTCGGTGCCACAAGAGAAGGATGGCCTTGCTTCCAACCCTGCCCTCAACAACACATCACTTTTAGTTAATGATTTTCATTCATTTCAGTGGTGTGCTAGTTCTAGAAGTTGATAATAATCATAAGAGGAAGAAAAATGAGGAACCATTTCAAACACAACCCTTCTGTGTTTTATTTTCAAGTGAAGTGGAATAGTATTACAGTGCCCTCAGGTGGTGTGAATTCCATGCTGTCCTACTGTCTTCTCTAGAAAGACAATAAATTACTGTAAATAACTCTAATTTCAGCAGATTGGCTGAATATGGAGACAGTTACACAGGAAGGCAAATCACAACATAAGCAGTTTTGTTTCCAAGCAAAGTTCTTTCCTGTTTTGACAACTCCTGATTTTTAAAAACCATTCTTTGCTAATTTTTAGACATCTGTGCATAAATATAACAAATCTCCCACAGAAAATCTAAATAATGTCATCACTGATTACAGGAACAAAGAAAGATAAAAGGAAAGAGATCTAGAAAAGAAGATAAAACCTGAGGGGAGAAGAAGTAATGAATTCTGTAAGAGCTCTTCAAAACAGAAAACAAGGTAAGTGTTTAAAAAACCAAAACCAACAAAATCCAAAACACAATCCAACGACCACCCAAAACCCCCCGAGTTAGCATCTAATTTCTTAAATACATTCACATGTAATAGGTCTTCATGGTAAGGAAAAATGCATAAAGAAAGCAGGATGTGATGAACCTGAAACTTTCTGAATTCATACTGCCATTTCAGTCCAAACAAACCGGTTTCCTGAAGACAAAGGGTATCTTTAACGTGCATCAGTCCAATAAAATCTTTTTGTTACTAAGAGTAAAACTTTAAAAGGAATGTTATTTAGCTGTTCTACTTCTCCACATTCTGGGCAATTGATGAAGGGCTGATGGATGCCCAGATGTTGTCACTGGTTTGCCTCTTCTTCACACAAATGTGAGGAAGACCAGCAGATCACCACGAGAATCTCCCAACCAACCCCAATGCAAAGGTTTGCCAAAGAGTGAGATGATGCCCCGTGAGTCTGTCCGGAGGCTCTGAAAGGAACGGCCTCTGTCTTTACAGGTACCAATTCCACCAGGAGACCATGGGTGTGGCACCACTGGCCAGAGGACACCTCGGCGGCTCTGCCCTGCTGCCCACCCGGGGCTGTCCTGGCCTTCTCGGGGGCAGCTCCGCGATCACACCCCTCCCGGCAGGGCCACCCGAGGGGACCCGGCTGCTCCGGTGTCCCTCCAGCTCCCAGGAGAAGGACTCTGCTGTGCCTCGGGGCAGCGCCACACGCGGCCTCTTCCCGCCTGCTCCTGAATTGGCTCCCAGTGTCTGTCCACCACCGCATTTTTTAAAAACTCCCTCAACAGCTCAGAAAAGCGACTTCCAGACTGTTGCAAAACCCAGACAGGACAAAAGGAATTTGAATCCCGCCAATCTTTCATTTCCTATGCAAATGATACTTTCATTTCCTTTTATGATGATTTGGGAAACTCTCCCAGCCCTCTGTAGTTACGTGTCATGTGAAATGCTGACCCGACCCTCCGGTTTTCCAAGGATTGCCTCCAGGATTTCTGAGCGTGGCTAGAACAATTGTTGTCACATTTTTAGCAGCTGTCTTTACAAACTGTGCCCTTCAGAGAAAAACAGTGTAAGCTTCTCACCCCACATCGCCCCCCCTTCCCCTCACCCTGCTTTCAGTAATCCCTAATTATTTTTTTAACCTCACTTGCACATTCAGGAAGAGTTTTACTAACCAAACATCTCTCTGTGGCTGGGAGAGAATCAATAGTGCTTACAAGCACACTCTTTATTTATTGGCAATTTACCCCCAGCTCCCCGGCCCAGGCTATCGATACCAAGGCAATCTCTTTGTAGCACTAACGACTTGCGGTAAAGTTTAAACGTCTGCTTAATACAAATGCGGGCAAACGATTTCCCAGACTTAGGGAGATAAAATAGAGCTCACAAGGGCTTATGTCACTTAGAAAGAATAACTTGTAGCCTTCTCTCATTAAAAGGATAAACTATTAGAGTGGAGACAAGTAGGAAAAGAGCAAGGCTGGAGGAAAAGGGAAGGGGGAGGCGGCTGGTTAGGGTCGGGGTTAGGGTTAACTGCTTACCTTAAACCTCTCAGAAGTTTCACATGCAAAAATACTGTTTAACTTGTCCTAAGAATATGTATCTAAAATCATGTCCATGCTATGTTCCATCAATGACCATATTTTACAGCAATGACTGGTGATTTTAACATAACAAAAGCTTTCCTTAATTCATGTTTTCCAGAGCTTCGAAAAGTTGTGGCTTAAAAGCCAAAGCAGAGGTGTTGAAAAACTTCCTCATGATCCGTTCAAAATCACGCTCTAATCTTCATGAGGAATAGGCTATTTTGAGAGGATTTATATATATAGCTCTCTCTCCATCCCAATAATAATAAGTCTTAAAAAGGCACGAGGTTGCAATACATACTGAGCCTCTTGCTTTTGTTCCTTCTAAAAAGCTCTAAGAGGCAGTCTCATCTATGTGCTTGGTAGGTGACTTCCCAGGAGGGCACAGGTTAGAAACAGGAAATGTAGATCCAAATTCTGGGCAAAAATGTGCCTAGAGGAGCTTGAGAAAAAAATTTTCATTGAACAACTTTATGTTGAGCTCTTTTGTTAAGCTCTGAGAACTTAGAAAACCAAACAATCTCTTCACACAGCACAAGTGTTCACTTGGAACAGGCAAACCATAAAAAGCCTCCAGAAAAGGAAGCCATATGACAAGAAGCTGATGTTTGTGATTTAAGGAATTCATTTCTCATAAAGAAGGGATGGAAAAGTGGTTCTTCTCCATAGCATCATAGCTCTCAGTTTTGGGCACAGACAACTCCCAGTGTACCATCATCCTGAATTGTGCTTTGTACCATCAACCATCATTTTTCCCAGGTGACCCCGAGAGAACCCTGTGCTTTCTGACAGAGGCAGCTGGATGGACTGTGCTGAAATCCCAGCAGTGCCAGAGGAACCTGGCTCGGTTTGCTTTGCTCAGGGCACAGCCCAGAGGGAACAGCGTTGCATTTAGCCCAGCCTGGATTGCTGCTTCCCTCGAGGGAGGGCTCCTGCTGTCTGTGCCTTCACCTCCTGCCAGCCCTGCTGAGCTCGGCAGCAAACACACACCTCTCAGGAGGGAGGTGACAGTTCACAAAGACAGAAAATATGGATATTCCTTGGATTTCTGAAAGCATCGTAAAACAGATGGCTTAACGGCAAGGTAAGGAACTAAACTCACTGAACTCACTGTGCTGCCCACTGCAAATGTGCTGCAGGCAGAGCATCCTCTTACAGCTTGATTTTATGGAAGACACCACAGAGAACAAGGGGAAACAGAAAACGGGATTTGGAGAGAGAAAGGGATTTAGCAGATTTTTAAACCTGATCCCTTGTTACATAACTGCTTTTCTTTATGTGTCTGGCACTTCACCCTAACGTGCCACCTCGAGCAGACCGAGGACAAGCACAGAAATGGTCAGCCCTGCCAAGGGGGCTGGACATGCACCCAGCACAGAATTTCTATTCTCTGCAATTTCAGGCCCAAGGGGAAAACCAACCTGTAAATCTCTCTTTTAAATGTGAGAGTCAGCTATTTGGAATGTTGCTTTGCATTTTGCCCTGAGTACAATAATAACAGCACACTCTAAAGCATTAACTTCGTTTTGCATTTTTACATTTCTTCACATTTCTGTTACAATGTTCACAAGGTCACCCAGATTTTCTTGTGTGCTACGCTGGACTAATGAGGACCCTCGGCTCTGCACAATTAGCATAGCATTTTCCCACTCTTTGTGCCAAGGATCATAATGAAAAATATTAAATATGGCCCTTCCCAGAACATATATCATCCTGTGAAGATGTTTCAACAGAGATCATCTAGTCTACAACGATTTTGTTTTCTAATGACTCTATTATTAGACCAAAATATCCCTCATTTTTTAAAGACAAGGATATAATTCAGGTGTGCTGTGAAGAAGCAGCATCCATAGTGTCAGGAACACAGGCAGGTAACATCATCACAGGGCACAAACATGGATTTTCCTCCTCTCTTGTCACTAATGCTCTAAGTAACTCCATGCAACAATATTTCTCTCCCTCCTCCACTCCTACCTCCACCAGCAGCAGAATAACGCAGGAACAGGAGCCCGTGTGGAGAGCTGCTCTGAGCTCCCCCTGCCTCAATCACTGTTTTTCCATGGACTTTACAGCTACTCTTTGGAATAATGTACAATACAGTGGAGGATGCTTTCGTGTGCTGTGCATCTGACTTCCCTGCAGGCACAAAGTGGGACAGAAGACACATGCACTGACACCCAGTGAATTTAAGCCAAAGAGTATTCTTATTTGTGGTTTATTTTCTTTTAGTCCGCAGCCCCTCAGACACGCACGTAAGCTACAGGAAAAGTTACTTTGGCAGTACGTGTGCCAAAAGCAAGTACCAGAAGGTTTTAATGCTGGTTTACGTCCTGCGATTCTCCTTTCTGAGGACGCTGGAATGCGTCAGTCCCTGTCGAATTTGGTGTCACTAATTCCAGTTCTGTTCCGTGTCCTTTTTAAGAAATGTCACTCATGTCCAGGACAAGGAAAAACGCTCTCTACCTGTAAACAGTGCAAATTCGCCCCGTGCCCCGCCTGGAACCGAGTCCCGCCACAGCCTCGGGACCGCGCAGGGACCGCGCAGGGACCGCGCTGCGGCCCCTCCGGCCTCTGTCCCCGCCGTGCGCGTCCGGCACCGGGAACAGCGGCGGGACCGGGCACGGGCGGGGAGAGTGATGGGACCGGACACGGGCGGGGAGAGAGATGGGACCGGGCACGGGCGGGGAGAGTGATGGGACCGGGCACGGGATGGGAGAGTGATGGGACCGGGCACGGGCGGGGAGAGAGATGGGACCGGGCACGGGCGGGGAGAGTGATGGGACCGGGCACGGGATG
>VXBA01001296.1:108942-142606 GCA_013399895.1 Serilophus lunatus
TCGCGGCTCCCCCCGCTCCGGCCGGGGCAGCTCCGCGGGGTCCCGCCGGGTCCCGCAGGGCCCCGCTCGCCGAACGCGGCCGCGCTCGGTTGTGCCGCGAGTCCCTCGAGCTCCGGCTGCGAGCGGGCGGCGCTGGGGCCCTGAGGGGAGCGGCGGCATAAAAACACCTCAAACGAAACGGGCTCGGGGCTGGCACCGCGGGACGGGGGAAGGCGGCTCCGCCACACGGCCGGACCGACAGCGGCCGCCCCGGGGTCGGCCCGGCCCCGCTCCGCCGCAGGGTCAGTGCGGGGCGCCCTCCGAACCGTCCCGCGGCTCCGCCGCCTCATCCGCGCGTCGGTCCCGGCTGGAAAAGGCCGCAGGTTTTTCTGAAGCTGGAGGGAATCACGAAGTGTTTGGTGGCACATCTCCCGACGTGCGGGGATCGGCTCTTGGTGAAGCCGCATCGCCTCCGCACAGCAGCGCTCCCGCAGCCCCTCAGCGCCTTTCCCTCGGACTGGATTTGATTTGATTAACACCAGAACTGCACCCTATCATACAGGTTTCTAGGCGAAAAAACCCCTTGTTAATTGGCAGGAGATTAACAGGTATCTCGTTAATGAGAAATGTGACAAATTAGTAATTCCCTTGTAATCCCCAATGCCCAAATCAAAGGGGCAGACACAGCCATGCTCACCATGATTAGTTTTATTGCTTGAGAACCAGAGTACTCATTTCTAAAGGCCTTCGAAGTTACCATGAGTTGAGTTCACTTAAATAGAATTACTGTGTGGTTATAATGCAACATGGCACAATAACAATACAGAGCTGCAGACACCCTTTGGGCCACGATCCTTGATACAAACGGGGCCGTGCTGTTGAGAAAACACTCTGCAAGCACACATCAAATCATTCCCAATGGTAGTGATTTATACCAAAATCAAGCATCAATCTAATGCCATCACGCAGTCCATGAACTCTGTAGTGTTCTAAATTAAATCAATAAAACATACATTTGTGTTTCATCAACAGACTCCCTAATCACCTTTTAATGTTGTATTTAGTGGTGGGAGAAAAATGTCTGTAACAAGATTATATTGTAGGCTGCACTGGGCTTCTGACCAGGACAATTTACAGTTGGGTTGTTAGTTGGTGGTTTGGTTTTGTTTGGGTTTTTTTCCTTTAACACTGTATAAATACAGTCTGTGTCCAATACAGTTGCTACTTGAAGCAGACGATGATTTTCTTCTTCTTCGTTGTTATTGTTTCAATGTAGAATACTTGGCACCATAAAACAGTAACAAAAGACGGACAAAAACAGTTTACAAAATTCTGGAAAGTTACACCCAAACCTAGCTAAGAACTTCACATTCAATCCTTAATATTACATAGAAAGAAGGGATTATAGGAGTAACAAAGTGAAACTGCTAATATATGTGCTCTATAGGATGCTATATATCTGTATGCAGGATGGCACTGCTATAATATCATTTATTATATCATTGTTGGCTGTCCAGGTACACTTAACTAAACCTGCTAAGACTCCAACACTAACTGCTGATATGGCACTCTCAAGCATTCTTATTGGAAAGTATATTTAGCATAAGTTTTGGTCAGGTTTATAAATTATTTATATATCTGTGTATATATACACATACATACATATATATACACACACATATATATATGTATGTATAGAAAGCAGCTGCTGTGTGATTCAAAAACCATGTAACATGGCAGTATAGTAAATAAAATGAGAAAAAAATTATAAAAATGGAAAACAAAATACTAAAACTAAAACACAAACCATAAGCCTTGGTCGACAAAGAAAATACCATTTAAAACCATCAATATCTCTATCTATACAATCCAATGTACAAAACCCCAAAGTGGTAAAGATATATAATGTTAGGCATGATACCTTTAGAAGTCTGTAATATGCTGAAATAGCTTTTCCACATTGACAAACACTTATTAAAAGTTGAAAGTTGTGAAATCTAAAATACATAACATCTCTGCTGTCTATTTAGAGTTTTGGCAACAGAACTGTGACATATATATAAAAAATAATTCCACGTTTCTACTCGATGTCACATGAACATACAAGACAGTGAGGTATGTGAGGCTTCTCTCGCCCAGAGGCCAGATGCTGAAGCAGTGGAGGACCAGCAGTCTGAGGATGTGGCACTGGGTTGATCATCAGCTGAGGGGTCATGGATTTCGGGGGCTGCCTCCCCTCCTACAGGGTGGGCTCAGGGAACAGCTTCTCACTCCGTGGGCATCTTTTTCCTGTTGCAGAATGGGCATTTTTTTAAAAAGAAAGATAAACACAGGGGCAATGATGTAGAAATACAAACGTGAAGGAAAGAGAAGATATTTACCACCACATCACTGCACGACACAACACTTGTGCACACTGGCAATAGGTTTACCTGCCCCAGCAGCTACTCGAAAGGACAGGAACACAGGCTGCAGCAAGGCAGGAGAAACACAAGTTACACATGGCAAATACACACTTGGTTTGGTTTTTACAGTCAGCAGCAAACAACAACAATTATGACTGGAAACAAAATGTTGCAGTAAGTTTTTTGAATCAATCTGCCCACAAAATGCACACCAGCTCCTCACAGATTTCTGTTCCCACTGAAATCCAAGGGACAATTTGCCACTGATTTCTGTGGGAAATGGATCAGGTCCCACACATGTTTCCCTTTTGTCACAGAATCAGCTCCTCTGGAAGTGCCAGGCCACAAAATTGCTGCTTCTGAACTGGCTGTCCTGGTGCTGCTGACACACTGAGCTGTTCCTTTACTGGGGAAGTCAGTGAACTTCTGTGTTTTAAAACCTGACTTGGGTGATTCTGGACTAATGCCTTAAGTGCATTCTTCCTTAGAAAGCAGGATCTGTCTTACAAGAAATCTGCCCATTGAAGTAAACAGGGGTAAGTATTTGTAAGTCTGGATTTACATGTGCATATGCACACACATGTAATTAACCACTATCCCTCTCATTATATTATTATTATTATTATTATCATTATCATTATCATCATGCTCATTCAGGAGCCTCAGTGCTCATGGTCTTTCAGAGGTTCCCTCCTACTCCTTGATTGGCTTTTTTTTAAGAAAGCAAATACTCTGTTTTGTTGCATTTCTGACTTAGTTTCCATCTGGTATCTTCAGCCAAGAAGATTGTTTGTAAAATTCAGGTATTTTTATTCACTTGAACAACAGGTATTGATGTATTTTTACGTCCTTTTCCTACATTCTTTTTTATCCTTTGTTGTTTGAATGTGGAACTGCCAGTATGTTCTTTCACTATAAGCACCTAGGTACAACCTAATTGAAGCTATGCTTTAGAACTAAAGCACCTCTGATAACCCAACAAAATTCCCTGTTTTACTACAACAGTTGTGAGTCCCTGTTCCCTTGCACTGTGTCCTGCTTTCATTCCTAGTGCCCATCATCCTGTTCTTTGATTTCATACAAGCAGCTATTCTGAACCACTGCCTGATTTCAGTTGAATTCAACTTTGCAACATTTTCAAGGCATTACTTTAAACCAGAGCAGAGATATAACTAACTTTAAAATTAACAGAACCTACTGCATACATTCTCCTCCACAACAGACACTTAGAAGAAACAATACCAAAATGTTTGAGTTCATTACCTTGTGATCCCCCATGCAGACATTTGGCCCAATGTGGTCATATATTACTATCTTCTCATCATTTTCTGACTAGGTAAGAACAAAACACAAGGCACTGGTCAGTCCAACAATTGTCCAGAACACGTGAACAGAAACATGGAAATACTGTGCCCTTGGCAAATCTCTGCCTGGCTTCTCCAGAGAAAGTCTGCCTACAATTAATTTATATCCCATTGCTGCCTGCAGTCCTTGTGCAGTTCCTGCAGTACCTGGAGCAGTCTGCCCACAGGAACACAACTCCTGAGGTCTCTGCAGCTCCTCCCTGGGCTGTGGCCTCAGGAATGTTCCTGGCTAATGCTGGGCTGGGGGAAATGGGGGCTCCTTGTAGCTGCATCCCAGGCTTTGGCTGCAAAAGACAGCTGGCACATTTGGCCAGTCCTTTTTTAAGAACAACACACGATTTGTATTGAATTAGGTGTGATAAATGTTGTTCTTTGAATTAAATGCAATCCACATTGCCTTATAATAGCATTTGATTTCATCATATAGGGGATTTCAAATGTTCAGAGAGATGAATGATCATTTTCAGGTTATGAGGATAATCTTTAACCATTTCACTGAGATAAATTTCTTCATCTGAAAAAAGCATTCAGTGATTTTAAGAAAATCAGCAAATGAAAGATGACATTCCTGCAGTCTCCATTATGAATTGCTTTCATTTTGTTCCATGTTGAACTTTACCCTTATATACACTGACTTCTTTAGCATTTGTAGCTTAATGAATAATAAAATGTACTCATCTATCCGCTATTTGCAATAAGCAGGATTTGGAGGGTCTATTTTCATTCTCTAGCACAGCACTTCAGGAATAAATACAAATACATTCCCATACCAGACAATTTCTTATTATGCTAAACAATTTCTATAAGCTAATTAATTCTGCAATCTGCACACTCTCCAGTCTCTAATACAATCACAGACATGCTTTAAACTAGTTGGCAATACTAATTTATTTTGTAGGAAACAGTCAAGACTTTCTCATCTGTAATCAGTCAAGTTTGACTGGGCAATAACTTCATATAAACAGTAGCATTTAGGACTATAAAGTTAAAACTGAATTATCTTTAATGCAGTAAGGAAGCTTAAGGTCAGATTTACTTTATAGCACGGTTGTCTGCCAAAAATATGAAAACATAACCTTCTGCATTGTATGCATGAGCACTTTGCAATATTTCAGGAGCATAATGGCAGCAGCATCGGAAGTGGGGATACATTCATCAAAAGAGACTTGATAATTTACAAAGGCAGCAGAAAATTGTGGATTTCCAAGTGCATAATCTTTAGACAGATAAACAAATGACAGCAGTGCACAGGCAGGAACAGTCTCCACTTGGCTGAGCATTCATTACTGCACACAACCAGGCTCCCCAGCACTGGGCAACCCCTGGTGCTTCAGGGCCCAGGAAGCATAAAATAACATGATGGGGAGGTACCCAAGCATGGCATGATAGATGAGGTGGCATGGAGGCTGTTTACAGCCCGTGGCTGTACAATCTGCAATGCCTACTGTGTGCCTGAGCACACTGTGCAGGGGCAATTGGTGCACTGTCCTTTCCTTACACAGCAGTTAAATGCACATTTACTGCAATTTTGGTTTGAAATAAAATATAGAATTGCTAAGGCAGAAAAATAAACTCTTTATTTGCATATAGGAAAAATTAATATGGCAAAATAATTGTCTGCATAAGATTATTCAATAGATAGTTACAACCAAAAAAATTCTTTAAAAATCCATATAGATTTGTATTTTAAGGATTTGTTACAGTGTGATCAGTTAATTAAAATTGGCTTTTACTTTCTTCATAGAAACCTTTTAAAGTTTCAAAGTGCAGGTCTTGAGGAAATTCTCACTGCAGAGCCAGCACTGCTTCCTGTGCAGAAGCACAGCAACCTGTAAGGTCCTTCTGCCCCCTCCTTTATCAGCTCAGCATTCCTCCAGTCCCAGAATCCCAGCTTGGCTTTGGGCTGGGTAACCCCTGTGTTGGTACAGACCCCTGGATGCCCCAAACTGCCTGATCACAGTTTGCAATTGCAAAGCTCCAGAGACAGAATTCTGGGCACTTTTAAGGGTAAGCTTTGAGTGACCCCCCTGCCTGGGTTTGTCACATGGAGACTGGGAATTGGGGACCTGACCCCACAGTCACAAACTTCTGCAGTGCCCTAACTTGGTTTTTCCTTGTTTAATTTGTTCCCATTATATCCAAGTTATAGCCCTCTAGATAATCAGAAAGAATTCCTTTCCCTCTGTACTGTTTACACTCTTCAAGCCTTTGTGTACACTTCTATCTCTTTATTCATAGCTTTAAAAAAAAAAAATCTTCCCTCATTGGTCACTCTTTCCATGGTTTTAATCCTTTGTTCTTTAGGAATTTCCTGGGCACCAAGTACTATCTGTAATATTTTGGGTAAAATCTCACTTTTTCACATAATACTTTTGTATAAAGAGATAAAATAACACTGGTTTTGACATTACTTTTTGACTATAAAGCCTGTATTTCTCATAAGCTTCACAGGTTTGTTTTTTTACTAAATACAGTAGTACCTGCATTGTCTAAAATTTTGGATGAAACTTCAAGATGTCATGCAGACACTTCTTACACATTAAAATGTGAGGAAGTGCATTCACTTGAAATTTGAGTAGCTATGGAAAAC
This sequence comes from Serilophus lunatus, assembly GCA_013399895.1. Lineage (NCBI taxonomy): Eukaryota > Metazoa > Chordata > Aves > Passeriformes > Eurylaimidae > Serilophus > Serilophus lunatus. The sequence continues at coordinate 115,281 of VXBA01001296.1, forward strand.
ACGTTCCCAGCCTTTCAGTGAGTTATATACTGCAAAGCAAACAGTCTAATCACGAGATAAATAACCCTGATGAGAGAGAAACAGGAGGTTATAAACTTCAGGAGTGCAAGTTTCAAGGGTGTAATTAATTTAAACAGGAAAAAAAAAAGCCATGAAGCTGTAGAACATGGATTTACTTCCCAAGATTATTTTGTCTAATTCACTCCCATTAAACTACATTAATTATAGAGGAACACACAGACAGACACGTGACTTTGGGCAATTTTGGGTTTGGAAAGGCTGTTACAGAGTCTGGTCAGCAGGACACCTGCAGTGCTGGAACCTGGCAGCACATCCCCTCCTGCCCTGTGCCCACAGCCAGTGAGGCAGGAAAAGCAGCTGGGGGCAGAGACCAGTGGGCAGGAGCTCCTGGGCTCCTCAGCCCTGTCCTGTCTGTCCTGGCCCCCAGAGCAGCAGGATGGGGCCCAGGGGCTGTGAGCAGGCACAGCCTGACCTGGGCCAGTGCTCCAAGGAAAGGAGCAGGAGTGAGAAAGGAAACAACAGAAAATGGAAACTGGAAGGCTCCTCAACCACATTTAGGTCATTTGACCTTGGATAGAGCATCACCAAGTTCACCTGACCTACATACATTAAAATCCCAAAAGGAATTCCATGTTCTAAAAATGTTGTGCCACTGTGTCCTTACAGCTCTAATGGAATGTCTAAATTTAGGCACTTAATTGGTGTACCAGGGTTAGCAGCCTACCTGCTGGAGACTGCCCACAGTCAGGGCACAGGGACAGATTTGGCCTGTCCAGGACTTGGGAATACCTTGGGAAATCTGCCCCTCTGGTACTGAGGTGCCTCCAGCTGTTGCTGCACAGGTTTTTCTCTCAATAGCACAAGGCCTCAGCCAGCACCACTTGTAGCTGCTGTCCCCCCTGCTCCATCCTTGTGACAGGCAGTGCTGCTGTTTGTCTCACTGTAGGGACACTAATGGGACTTCTGTGTTTTCTGTTCCTCTCTCCAAAGCAGGCAGTTCCCCAGCACAGGAGTGGCACAGGACAGAGGACAGGCAGGGAGTGTTGCCACCTCAGATACCACAAGTGCTTGGGAAAGCTTCTCTTTTGGTCACCCCCAGTGGGTTCCCAGGGACAAATCCACCCTGTGGGGTGCACAGCAGTGCAGGCACCCCCTCCATCCCTGCCCTGGTGGGTGTTTCCAGCCTGGCAAGTGTTTGCCACAGGCAGAGTGTCCCAGCCCCTGCCCTGGTGCAGGAGATGCTGCAGGTCTGTACTTACTTTCAGAATGAGCTCCTTGGCCGAGTGGGACATCAGGATCCTGTCACACCAGGCTGGACATCTCGTGTTCATGTACTGCCTGCCCTGGCTGGAGTCCTCACTGTAGGGATAACTGCAAACAAAGCCCAACCACAACCATCAGTGACTCTGCAAAGCAGCCTGGAACCTCTGCCTCAGAGGGCCACACCAAGTACAGAATTTCACTGTAAAAACATCTCTTGCAGATGTTTTTCTTTCTTTTCTCCTCCCTCTTTCCTTTTCACGTGCTCTTCCTCTGTGTCTCATATCTGCAGCCCTACTGTAGGTTAACATGGGTAAGACACACACACAGTTTCAAACCTCTCACCTCCTGCCTCGTGCTTCTGCATGTGAGAGTTTAACAGAGCAAACTGCTTATCTGCACAGAAGTAAGAAAATCAGTTCAACAACAGCCTCAGAGTAGACAGTTGACTGGAACTATGGAAAATGTATAGACCAAGGATGAAAAAAGGAAACTGAGGGTGAAAAAAAGGTTCATCTCATGGGATTTCTTTGCAGGATTCTCTCCAGGAGTGTTATCCATGAACAATTTACAGAAAACAGAGTTCAGAGTATTGGGATTGCTGCAGCTGTACTCAAACCTCCCCTGGAAGGATTCCAGGGAAGACAGTGCAAGACAGCAGGCTTTGCTGGGGATTCCTTCAGAACCAAGAAATCAGGCATGTGGTTTATGGAAAGTGATGCTGCCTATGTAAGATCCTGCATCTCTCTATGAAACTGTTTTAAGAAAAAGATTTTATTTTGTAAAGGCATCTTGAATAGAAGCTGATTAAATGGTAGTTGCACTCTGGGGTTATCATAAATGTGCTGTGGCATCTCCAGTACATTCTGGAGCTACAACTCGGCTTTAAAAGGCAACAGGAAGTGTTCCTTTCAATGTATGGAATCTAGCTAGAGTGTGAGCCCATGGGCTGAAATCTTCTGAAGGTCAAACCTCGGCTCAACCTCAGCAGGTGGAGGCCAAAGTCCTCATTTCTTCCAAATGCTCTCACTGGTTTAATATGAGAGCATTTTGCATTTGATGATGGCTCATTCTGCTGCAAGGCCCCCTTTTCCCAAAATGGCAAGGAGGAGCAGCCAAGGAAGGGGGTTTGAAGAAATCCAGAGGGTTTGTGACAGGCTCAATTTCTTGCATATTGGGCCTGAAGGAATTGAACTTTGCCCTTGACAAATGTCTTAAAAAAAATAAATCTACATATATATGTGTGAGTGTATGTAAAATGACATTTGCATTTTATTCTGCCCATCACTGAATTCACAAAGGAAATACTGAGGTTTTTCTAACATGTCAAAATAAAATTTCTGTTATTGTAACAAAGAGTTTGCATACTTGAAGAGGAAGTTCTTTACCACCCTGCTTGGTGTGATACTCTGAAACAGAGACATCCAGCTCTGCCCTGAGTGGGGGACAAGCTATGCTGCCATTAAGGAGATTAGCCATGGCAAATGTCCAAGAAAAGCAGCCTGAGCATATTGGAACAAACCAGTGATCTCAGTACCTTTTCCACCTCATCAAACCTAACAAGACTCATTTTCAAAACATATTATGAGAATTCAATTTGCTGCTTCACTGACATACAGAAGTACAGCTTATTTCTGAGTGTCTGTGAAATATTTTGGTGATGTAATACTACTGGTAGTAGAAGCTCTTTGTCTGCAATTTAAGGGGTGACTTTTTCTTGAAACCTCTTACTTTAGTTACTCCAGAACCCCACATAACCAAAGCTACTTTTTATGACTTAAGGTATAAGAATCAATCACATTTTATATAATCCTTCCTTTTACAGCATCAGTTGTGTGGCTTTTGAAGTATGATGTTCCATGCCTGGAGTGATCTGTTACTGCTCTGTGTTAGAGCATTTAATCCAAAAGCCTATATTCTATGAAATGGTATTTATCAATTTGCTTTATTGATCTTAATGTTATCACAGGGTGAAAACTTCTGCCAATTTTTCAAGGTCTTTAGCACTGATCATCCAGTCAAGAAGTTACTATAGTTTACAAGTATCTTTGACAAACCAGATTTCTAATGGCTGGGACAGAGATAAAAATAAATGCTGTAAAAGTTACCCCCACAAAATGACCTGTAGGTAATAATTTAATACAATAAAGTGGGGCAAGCTCCTCTTTTTATAAGGCAGGATCCTTCCTTCCAGCCAGAAGAGTGGAGGGTTCTGTGGTGCTGCACACTCTTACAAGGTTTCTCCTCCCCTCCATCCCCTTTGACATGTGCAAGACCCTCTCTTAGTGAAATGCTTGATAATGACAAAATAAAAAAATTCTAATGTCCAAAAAATAAGGAAAACTATTTGCTGTCCTCCTTCATGCTCCAGAGGGGTCACAAACAATTTGGAATAAGATTCTTTTGTGGATGGGCAAACAGTGGTCACAGCTACAAAGGACTCAAAATTCCCACGAGGAATTCTTTTTTGTGACTTACTGGATTGTAGGCACAGGATATTTTAGTTTATTATATGCAAATAATCTTAAACACATTTTTGCAAATAAAAGCTTTATTAGGGGCTTCTAGAATAAGACAGCCACTGAAGAAATTTTTGTGAAATGTTCTGCTGAATGTAACTATTCTGGAACAAAACTTCTCAAATAACAGACACCCCAGAAGTTGCCTCCATCATCCTGTGCTGTAGCTCAATGAACAGTGGCATGAAAATAGTGTGGCTGTTTCCAGAACTGAGTCATCTGCCTGTGAGCTCTGAAGCTTTTGTTTAGTTGGGGTGTTTTAAGGGTCTCCTGTGCAGAGTTGCTCTGGTGTCTCACATGATGTTGCCTCCTCTGGATGCTTCCCACCAGCTGGTGGGCCTCAAAGCCAGTCAAGAGAAGGAATGGAAAGGGGAGCCTGACAGATGCATTTGGGGGAGCCAGGCTGATGATTCTGGAGTGGCTACAACAGAAAGATGTTGCAGAACCGGAGACTCAGGGCAAATGTCCAAAGCCTCAGAAGTGCCCCTGGCCCAGCACTCAGAGCCAGCCTTGGGCAGGAGCTCTGAGGGCAGGAGGCAGCCCCTGGGTGTGCTCTGCACGAGTGGCACAGGGCTCCAGGGGCACAGGGACACAAAGGCACAACCCTCTCTTTGCTTCTTCCCATGCAGCCACTGCCCAGCCAGCACAGATCCCAGTGGGACTCAGGAGGCTGGGGAGTGTTTGCAGGGCCCTCAGGGTGTCACCAAGCCACGGGGGTGCCAGTGCACACTGACATTTCAGCTCCTGGGTGGGTTCTTCCTGGGGCTGCTTCATGGTTTCCATCCTTTGTCCTTCCCTTCAGCCCCACTTCTTTGCCATCAGGCATAAACAGCCTCTTTCAAAGAATACTGCAATTTTCAGGTGTGTGCACACACAAAGAAAAACTATTCTTGTAATACCCATCTCCCAAAAGACATTAAGCATAAGACTGTCTGTGATCAAGTGCATTAAATTAGCTTTGCTTGCTGGCATCTCCAGTCTCTTTTAACACACTCACTCCAGGTAAATAAGAAACTCGTAGTTCTTAATTCAAAACTAATTTAGTAATTTAGTAATTCTTTGAATGGTAGAAATAGTTACAGGTTTGATAAAAACAAGTGCAGATCTGATAAAAATAAGGACTCTACATCAAATAATCAAAAGTTAAAAATTCCAGTACCAATCTCCCAGGGGGAAAGCACTGTGCCATCTCTCTGTGATTGCATCATTAGCCTTGAACACCAGGATGGTGACTGTGGCAGAGGAAAAGGGAGAACCAGCTCTTCATGACCCATAATTAGACAGGAAGAATGTATTATTTTCCCTTCCAGGAGCATTCTGCCTCAGTCACAATCTACCTGTGCAGTGCACACAGAACCCTGATCCTGAGAATGAACAGTGAGTGCTCGTGCAAAAATGGTGAGGTAACAGATAAAGGCCCCCAGGTACCACTGGAGCACAAGGACAAATGGACAGAATGCTTACACATGCAGGTGATGTGGGGGAGGTAAAGCTGCACTTCCTCACCTGAGTCCTGTGTGTGGTTACAGGCTTGGTTACACAGCCTGTTATACCCACCGAAAAACAAACGGGGGAAGGGAGGAGTTTCACATGGACAACTTTCTGCCCTGTTTAAAACAGTGGCAAAGTTGGAATTTAGGACCTTAACTACTCATGTTACAGAGTAATTAATAGCAGAAATAGTCTGTTACTCCCTGGGTGTGCCAGCTAGTAAAGTCATGCAGAATGCACTTTGATGACTGTGCCTGTCCCAGATGATGGAAAGACAGGCAGGTCTGGAGCTGGACCAGCCCTGTGAAAGGCTTGTATAATTTATCTGCAGTTGTTTAGGATCCATTTGTTCTCAAGATGCTGCTTGCAGCTGCTTTTCCACCTTATTTCACAACTTTTGTTTCAGTTACACTTATTTAATCAGGATTATGGTCAAGTGTGTTTTCTGAATAAAACTTCCAGCAACATCAGTCATATAATGCTCAGTGTTGTTGAAATTTAACCAAACACTTTGATTAATTGCTAACTAACTCTGCTAATAAGGAGCTGGCTATCCAGTGAACTGCTGGTGTCACAGTCAATAAGGATGAGAGCTACTTGGCAATTGTTTGGGAAAAATAAACCATTAGGAGGGTCAGTAATATCAGAGTGCTACTGCTGTTGACAGGTATTGTCAGAGATGATCAGACACCTCTACAAAAATGCTTACTGCAGGGTGAAAAGTCTTCTGACATCATAAAGCATCCTGTCAGCAGAGCCTTGGCTTGAAACACAAGCCATCAGTGCTGGGTATATAAATGTCTCCTTAACTGGCATTTCCAGTCAGGAAAAATGCTCCTAATGAACTCTTCTCTTGGTAGGAATGGATGAAATCTGTTAGTGAGATGGGTGAAATGTACCTTCTACCAGGAAACAATCCATCCCCTTTGGAGGGCTCTCACCTCTCATAGTTTGCTCCCAGCTCGTGGAGAGCACAGGGGGACACGTCCTGCTCCTGGGAACACTCTGGTGCTGCTCTGGCCACTCTGCTTTCTACACTCAAAGCACTTCCAGTGGTGGGGGAGGAAGTGTGGCAGCACTCACCGTGCAGCAGTGGGGAAAATTCAGCTGTTTCATCTTTTCCAGTGCAATAAAGGTCATCCTGAAGAACTGTGCATCCTACATCTGGGCTCAAATGCTTTGGCAAACTTTATCTTCTTTCAGGGAGTGGAAATGCCTCCTATTCAAAGTCTCTTTGTGCTCATCTGAAAATTGTCCCCACATTTTATAACACTGATGTTTCTTCTAATACAGACTATTTGAAGTGGGGTGGAATTATAAAGTGTCAATGGAAACCAAGCACTTTATGGGAAGAGCTGAGATGCAGCTCTGACTTGGCCTGTTTTGTTTTTGAACTTGGGTATGAGCACTCACATTTACTAAACCTTCTCTCACTTTCAGGTCTTTCTATTTACCTTTGACATCAAGAGAAGATTTCAAAGGGGAAAAAATTCCAACTACTCTTCATCAGAAAATTATTTAGTATTTTTGTATTTTGTAAGAAAATGTTGGACCAACTTCCTTTCAGCTCTGACACACTCTCAGATTGTGTAAGTGACTTTTACCTGAAGCAAGGATGGTGAATGTAGGCTGCCAGGTCAACCTTTGGGTGCTCTGGAAGTTGTTAAGGCCAAAGATACAAATAAGTATTTTGATGTTTTTAATTGACACTCAGCATTAGTGTGAGCTGGTAATAAAAAATCATTTGGCCAATCAAATTATGACATCTGATTTTTGTCAGCTTCTAGATCCTCAGTTTCCTCCTTCAACTGAATTACCATTTTTTTAGTTCCCTGAACCCAAATGTGAGATTTGTGTTCCCTAGTTCTCCTCCTAACCCCATGTAATTTATCTTCATATGCTCAGCTTAGGCAGCAGATCTAAGCTGAGCAGGAAGAAACGTTGCTGTTTGAATTAAATGAGCTGCTGCACATGTACCAAAACACTAACAGGTCTCAGGGATGCTCTGTGAGCCAACATCTCACTGCAGCCCATCAGGAGGGCAAACAGAGCCCTGCAAACACAGCACTCAGAGCACAAAGCCTCAAACAGCTGCTCCTTGCACAGGCTCCACCAACTCCATGGTGACCACAGCAACAGTGGGAGCCAAGGGCGACACTGGGCAGGGGGTCACCAGCAGCAAAGGGCAGGAGGGGAAACTGGGCACAACACAGCAGGGGGGTCAACAACATGCTGCTTCTCTCAGAGGCCTTCTCATGGATTTATGGTGGACATACTGCTTCCTAGGTAATTCTGGAAAATAGGAGTCTGTAATTCACCTGGGAGTGAGCAGCCCTGCATCACCAATCTCACTCTGGACCTTTTCCAGTTTAAAAAAATAAACCCAGGGCCCCTTTCTTTCTGCAGAGAGCAGAAGGCAGCCTTTCACGTTGTGCCCCCCAGTGAAGAACTCCCCTTGGTGCTGATGAACATCCCTGGCCCCATCCCAGAGCCCCTCTGTGGGCCCAGAGCTGAGCTCTGCTGACCCAGCCCACAGCCAACACCCATGGAGTACTGGGCAACAACCAGTGCCTCAGTGGGGGGACACTGGGGGACACCACCACACAATTCCTTAGCCACACAGAACTGCTCAGTTGGGTAATTCTCTTCAGTTCCTCACAAATTAAAGAAACACCCTCTTTCAATTTGGAAATTAATTGAAAATGATGGTTTAATGTGTGGAGAAAAATGGAGATAAGATCTGTTTGAAAAGCCACTGTAATGATTAAATGGAATTGTTTTGGAGGATACAGCAGCTGTCTGTCTCCCTCCAGCTGGGAAGCTGCTCCTGTGCTCCAGCCTTACACACTGGAAGCACCCAGACAACTGCATCATGTCCTGTGGGAACTTGTTCCTTGGGGGCTGATTTCAGACACTTCCCTAAAAGCTGGAAGGGGTTTTACAGCACATGAGTGAATATTTCTGCTCAGTGGAAAATACTCCTTAACTGGCAGAAAAAAAATTATAAAAGAAAGTGATAAATCAAGCCTAAGAACAGTCTGGGGCTTTCACAGTCTTTAATCTAATTGAGTGCCTAACTCCCCCTTTAGTGGGACAACAGGACCAGCAGTGACACTGAGGTGATATTCTGGGAAGTGGGAATCCTGTTTGCTTCAGGGGTGCAGCAGGCAGGGTGTGTGGGCAGTGAAGGGCAGCCTGGCGACACCTGCACCATCACTTTGTCCTGTTTCACACCCAAGGGTGACCCTGGGGCTCGGGGCAGTGTCCCTGGGCTGGGGACAGCTCTGCCCTGGGCAGTCTGTGCAGAAGGGAAGGAACAGGGCAGAGCTCGGGGCTCTGCTGCGTGCAGAGCAGGTCAGTCAGACCAGACAAACACGTGTGTTGTTGGGTTGTGGGACAACACACAAAGGTAGAGAACAAGCAGATTATAGGCTAAATAAGATTCTGGCAGAATTAGGAACCAGTGCCAGAGAGAATTCCAAAAGAGAAACACTTTGCTGAGAGTAAATGAGATTGAACTCATGTCCTGGGGCGAGGTGTTGAAGCCAAGATGCTGCCAGTGCAGAGGGTCTGTTTGAGACAAATATCACACAGAGGGTCCCTAAGACACAAACATATGTCCACCAGTAAATTACATGACAGCCTAATTCAACAACAAACAAGAATAGGTCACTTTGAGAGAATGATTAATACCTGAGCTTGCTGTGCATGCAGCCTTATCTGAGAGCAAACCTTGTAGGTGGGTGTGAACTCTTGCTAAAGTCAGCTCCTATCTTTGCTATACAACAGCTACAAGAGTAATTATAATATTTAATGGAGAACAGTGATAAAGGTAACAATTGCCCACCTGTATACTGACAGGCCACAATGCTGTTACTCCTTTTTTCACACCTCCTGCCCTTTGCAGTGATTGCTGACTCCCATCAAGTCCTTTGCAGTCTCACACTGGGCTGTTTGCTCACAGCCAGGCTGCTCAGCCCCTGAGTGACAGAGCTTACAGACTACAAAATTCTGAATTGTTTTAGTCTCCAATGGCTGGGGTTGCTATGGGCTACATCAGATCACAAAGGGCAACGAGATGAAAACATGAATATTCACTATATAAAGTAAAAGGCTTCAAAATACAGGAGTATAGGAATGGGTGAATAATTGAGCAATCCTCTGTTGGCAGGGGTTTTACAGCCTGCCTGAGGCAGCAGGACTGCCTCCTTGAGCTGGGACTGCCCTGGCCTCTGGCACATCCCAGGAGGGTGAGGAAGGGCTGGGCTCTGGACAGGGCAGGCAAGGGCTGGCAGCAAACCCTGGGCAGAGCCTGCCAGGAGCCCCCAGCCAGCAGCAGCACGGAGGTGGGGCACAGCAAGTGGGACAAGGCTCCTCTCCCTGGCACACTCAAGTTCTCTGCTGGACAGGGAGGAGATAATGGCAGGCCCACAGAGGCTGTCAGTGCTCTGGCATCAGAGTCAAGAACACTTTGGGTTGGAGGAGCCCTGAGGCTCCATCAGGGCTTTGCTTTGGGTACCTCTGAGGGGTGAGTGCCTAAGCAGCCCTCCCACAGCATCCAGGGCAGGAGAAGCACTCACATCACACAGAGCAGACATATGGCCTTAAATTAAATGACAGTATTGCCCTGAAGAAGAACAGGTCTCAGTCTCCTCAGCATGCCTGCAGAGATGCTGTTTTCAGAGGTGGCTGTAGGAGAGCTCAGCAGTGGCTCTCACATCCTTCCCACATCCAAAGGGAACTGCAAGGTCCTGAAGCTGATGTGCACTAACAGAGTCTGTCAAGACCTTGTGAAAACCCCTTTGCATATACAGCAACATGAATATGCTGTGCTGCCTTAATAACATCCATTTACAGATACAAGTTCAATTTATAACCAGAAATTCTCAAAGAACTATTACATAATTATTATGTCTGCCAAAATTAATATAGGATTAAAAATATTAATGTATTTATGCAAAATCCAACAAATACCATTTGCATTTTGCTTAGTAGTTTGAAAACTTAGAAGTGAACTGCTGTTTCAAAAGAGCAGAATAAAGAAGACAAATTGTGGATTAATAGTCAGATAAAAACAAAGACTCTTAATGTAATTTAAATTAAACTAAGGCCAAAATGGCAATTCTGAAAATCCTCACTCACTTGCCATCTCACCTGGAGACCTGCCAAGGCTCTGGTCTCCACTTCTGGAGCTGGTTTTCACATTTTGTCCTGTGAGCTGCAGAAGGAACCTGAGAACAGAACTCAGCTTCGTCCTGCCCTTACAGGGGGTGGCCATGGGCTGACACATCCTCTGCTTCTGCACTTGTCCTTCTGACCTCGTGCCTGCTGCACTCAGGAGTAACTCAAGGAATTTATCCCACAGGGGTAGGAAAACCCCCCTGCAACAGCCTGGGCAGGGGGCTCCTCTCCTGGGATTCTGCCCTGAGCCAAAGGGAAGCAGGAGTTTTACTTCTTGTTTTTCATGTCAAGTTTCAACCCACAATAAATGTAATGGTCATTACAAACTTGGAAAGTCTTGAAAATTAGCTTTTTCTATATACAGAACTGGCTGTCCTGGTTTTTAGTGATTTTAGCCAGGTTTACAAGGGTTTGCTAAATCAGCTGCAGTGCTTCACGCAGCCTTTGCTAAGGGAGAGTCAATCCCCCTTCCCACGGGGGGTTTACACACCCCTCACTCAGAGCCCCACCCAGCACAGGGGATGCGGAGCAGCTTCTCCTCCCAGCACCCAACCGAGCAGAGCTGGTCAGACTGTTCCCCTTTCCTCCAGGGCTGCCTGCTCTTGGCAAATGCAGCAACGCAGGCAAAGAGGGCCCAGGTATTTCAATCACTTGACAGAATGATCTGTACTATTGCTTAGAGAAAAGCAAGAATTCAGTAGTTTACTGCAAAACATTGTGATGTATTCTTTACTCAGTACTCTCTGCAGAACTAAAAAGTAAAATTTTTGATGCTTGCTACAGCATCAGAATTTTACTTCTAGGAACCATTAGCAGAGGGAATAGAAATAAGAAAAGGTTTATATAAAGGTCAGTTTTTAAAAACTGGTATTAAAAACTGCTATAATATAGTAGCTGGGAATATGCACAGACCTATTTTTTTGCCAAGACCTGCAATGAGAAGATCCTGAGATGTTTTCTTTAACAGGGACAATCGGGAGAGGTGGTAACCTCTCAGTGCACACTCCCACTGTCCCAAGGGATCAATACAATCAGTTTTGCAGCTGGCTGCTGAGGAGTGATGAGGTTATGATCACAAAAAGGCAAGCTTTCCAAATTTTTTCTTAGTGTATGCCAAAACATTGTACTGTTTTATCTGTCGGTGAAGGATGAAATAACAACACTTAAAAATATTGTATCTATTAAAAAAGTGTATAAAACCCATGGGTTTATCTGTCTTTTTTCTATTTCTTGAACTTTTTCTTTGTGAATGCAGTATTTCTTTCCTTTAAAAAACCGTGAGATTTGATTTCTGCATTCTTGGAAAGGGACCACACATGTTTGAAGTGACCCCTGATTGTCCACATTGTCCCTGACCAGGACTGCCACAACCCCTGGTGTGGTGTGACAGGGTGAAACCCCACCCCAGGGATGCAGCTGACTGAAACCATGCAGATGCATTAAACCAGTCCAGTTATTCCAACAGTCCCAGCTGTTCTATGATGTTTACTGACACTGGAAAAGCAGAATGTGAGTGGCTGCCCTCTGTCCTGACCCCCCCTGTTGGATGATGGACCCCCAGGACAGGGCACTGCTGCTGCAGGGACCAAAGAGCTCCAGGCAGAGGCCACCTTTACAGAGCCACTGAACAGCTGCTCTGGGCCAGTGCTCCCATCCCTGAGCACATCTCTGGGCACACAACCCCAGAAGATCTGATCTAGAGCAGCTCTAAGGACAGGATCAGCAGAACCTGGACAAGGAGCTCCAGAGCTCTGCTGGCATGTGGTTCATGGAGGGATGGAGGGCATGTGGGGAGGAGGAACATCCATGAAAGGAACACTGATCATCATAATTTTTGCAGTAGCTGTGGGAACACTCACATTTTACCTACGGTGCAAATAACAATGATGGTTTAGCTAGTTAAATAAATAGATTATATATCCATCTTACCTGGGAGGAAATGAGATGTCCAATTCATACAATCTGTCTTTAAAGACTGACAGCTCTCTGTCAAATTCTAAAAGCTGTAAAAGATAGAAATAAAGGCATTCACTCATTAATGTTGAACTTCAGCAATTTAAAAATACTACATTATGCAAAAGGAAATAGAGATTTTGACTACACAGCTTGAGGTATAGCTCTCAAAGAATCATTTTTAAAACAGTGCAAAACACTCTGGAGTATTTTGATACATAAACAGTGCATTGGGAAAAGTGTTGAAAAGGTTTATTGTCCCCTCAGTGAGACATGCAGCCCTGGCTCCTCACAGTGCTGCCCGTGAATGCACTTACACTGCAGGGCTGCATCTCTCCAAATTTCATTAGCAACTTTTTCAGAGATAAACTAGACTAAAACTAGCCTTAAAAATGTGCAGCAAACTGGTATCCTAAGCAGCCCATCAGAATGCTAGCAAAGTGTGGGACATGACTCTGTGTTACCTTCAGCTCAGACAGGGAGGTTCAATGGTCAGGACGGGCACATCACTCCTCCCAAGCAAAGCCAAGGGGGTCCTGCACACTATTCCCAGGGGTGCAGGGCAGACAGACAGGGGGATGTGACAGGAGGCAAAGGCACTGCCAGGCAGCAGCTGAGACACAGCACCAGGAACAGGAGTGTAACAGGCACGTTCACAAACCTAGATTTGATGTCCTGTATCAATATTAGTCCTTACCACATTTGTTTTCCCCTGGACCTCTACAGAGGGAAGAAATATCCTCAGTGTCTGTTCATAACCACAAACCTGCTCACAGCAGCTCAATGAGAATGGTCCCCATTAAACCCATGGTTGCTCTGATGGGCACAAACGACCTTTTCCCAGAGCCCCGTCCCGGGGAACTGGGGAGCTAAAGACAAAAGCTCACCACCACCCGCTGCTGCCCTGGCTCCGAGGGCACTTTCTGTCCCCCTGATCCCGGGGCTGCCCGTGTTTGCCCACTGCCCATCAATCATGTCCCATCTCACAGCTGCGCTGATACCATTGTAGGAGCGGCAGAGGTTCCCAAAGAAATGAGATTGTGTCCCCCTTCCCCTCTGACACCTCATAAATCATTCCTGAAACGTGCAATTAGCAGCTACTTGTACACGTTAATTATCTGTGTGAAAAGCAGCTACCTGAGCCACCTGCACTGCTGATCAGAGCCCACCCAGCTGCCCCTGTCCCCCCTTGTGCCACAGGCAGGAACCTCTGCCAGGGGATGGGCAGCCTGCTCCACTTTGGTGCCTCCAACGCCAAACCGTGGGACAGCACCCTGCAAAGATCCTGTGATACCAGTAAGGGACACTCTGCCCGTGTTTTAACATCTGACCAAAAGCCTGAGAATATTGAATAAATATTTAAAAACAGCCGTGTGGAGACTTACAGTATGTGTCTAATAATACATTCAGTCCTAAAAACGTTGGCATGATCCGGACACTCACTATTCCCACTGAAGCAATTTCAAAGTACTTCAGGAGAAAGGAATGTTCCTGTTAAGAGGCCTGTGAGCCTGGATTTCAGTATTGCCTGGGCAGGTGTGTAGCCACAACACAAAACCGAATGTTACCGTCCCTTTGCTGCTCCACGTGTCTCCACCCTAAACACATCTGGGATGGGGAAACGAGCTGCCATCCCCGGCTAAAACTACTATTCGAAATATATGCCTATTAACGTGGTGCAAAGACATGTTTCCTACTGCTGCAAGTAAACAGCTCAGAGGAGGGAAGGGCAGGTGTGGGCAGAAAGGGCCGTTTCTGACGTGGGACACTGGAGGACTGGCTAAAAGAACAATGCTCCCCAGAACACAATGGTATAAATTACTCATGGGCATCCCGAGACCTTCAACAGGCCCATTGTCCTCCCACACCAATTCACACTTCCAGAATTCCACACATTCAGATTGTTCTGGCTGTGACGGTGTTTGCAAACTCTGCAGCCTGGGGGTGCAGAGGACGAGGCTCTGGGGTGTGAGTTACGGCCACAGGGGTTTCTGCGCTGTTTATTCACTGCAGTTGTGTGCAGCGGTGGCTGTGTGTGCAGATGTGCTGCTGACACGGGGGGCACACAACAGAACAAGGGAGCATCGTGTACTGTGCTCTCTGTCGGCTCCCCGGGTTTCCCCAGGTAAAGGCACAGCTTCAACCTGACACGACACAGCCAAACCCAGCTGAGTGCCACAGGGATGCCCCAAACCCAGCTGGGTGCCACAGGGATGCCCCAAACCCAGCTGGGTGCCAGGAGAATGCTCAGGGAATGCTCCAAACCCCAGGTGAGTGCCAGAGGGATGCCCCAAACCCCAGCTGGGTGCCAGGGGGATGCTCAGGGAATGCTGAGAATTCATCCTCCCACGTAAAACAGCCAAATATTTTTACTGCATTATTTGCAAAAACTATTATTTCCTGCTATTTATTAAATAATTACACACTTCAATAAATTATTTTTGCCTAGCTACTGACTGTGTTACAGGTTCTGTAACCTTCCTGCCAACATGTGCAGACAGACACCTGCTCACTGTACAGGGCAGGGACAGGTCCCTGTGTGCTCAGCTCCCCACGGTGGGACCCCCTCCACCTCTCTGTGCTCACCTGGCAGCACTGCAGGCAGCAAGGACAGGGAGGGGAGGGGTGATGAAAACCCAGGCTGTGCATTTTGAGAAAACTCTAATTTTGTTTTCAGTGTAAGAGATGTTTGAATTATTCTTTTTTATTACGAAAAGCACCAGGGTTCTCATGTAAGCCTGTAACCACAAAATGCAAGAGCTTTGGTGGAAAGCCAAGGTGTTCACTGAGACTTGTCACAAACAATTATAAATGTCACTTTTCCTCGAAACAGCTTTAGTAAGAGAAGGCATTGGGCCTGATTTGGGCATCAGTGAACTGTGTCTGCACTGGGACAGGGTGGCTGCCTGGAGCAGCCTGGCCTGACAGAAAACTAGTATGGGCAAGGGGACACTGAGGAGTCAGAATTTCACAGGGTAACATCTTGACTTTTAAAACATCCAGCATTGTCTTTAAAAAATCCCACCTGTACCACACTCCTTTCACGGCAATTTTCAGCACAAATTGCTCTCTCATTTCCATTTTGTACACCAACCAGCACTGTGAGCAATACCATTGCTCTTAACAGTAAACACGAGTATGTCTGTCACTCTAAATGCCTTAAAAATGACAAAGAAATTAAGTTCAAAGGCTAAAAATCAATATATTGTTCTATTTAATTTACTTATTATAAGGTCATTCTTAAGGACCAAATCTTTAAGGTGTTACACGATGTGCTGGGGTAATTTGAGCAATTACAGAGATTTTAAAATGCTCATTCCAGAATTATCATCCAATTCATTCCAGAATTTTATGTCATAGGCAGTTCCTAAGATTGGTTTTTTCCCCCAGCTCAGTTTCAGCAATGTATCTACACCTCCATCAGAGTGAGGATGCTGCAAGGTCTGTTTTATCTGTTGCAGTATTGAGCTGCTGATGTCAAGACATCTGCTGTACAGTGTTGAGTGACCAGCCCAACACAAACATTTGATTAACACCTTGCAAATGAAAATACCATGAGTAGTAACACCTATAGTTGGTGAGTGACCCCTTGCTGCAGAGGATGCAGGCAGTGTGTGGGAAGGACTGCATCTGCAGTAAAGATTTCCTAATTAGCTTGAGGGGAATTAAAGGTATTTAGGGGTGATGCCTGTGTCAGCTGCAGTGCCCCCCATCTCCTGAGGGAATGACCAGAGCTGCTGGTTTTCCAGGGGGCTGTGCTGTCTGTAAAACCTTCTGAGGGGGTTTCACTTTTCCCCCCTTTCTCTTGGCAGTGCTGTAATGTGTATTTGTGTGCCAGGGGGCAGGAGACATTATGCACCTTGACAGTAATCCAAGGGTTGGAACAGAGTTCAGGCAGTTGCAGAAATCAAGGTAATTCTGCTTGCCTCAGTTCAAAGCAGGGAGGCAGCAGGGAAGGCTCAGCACCCATTGGAACATTGCAATGGGCACCTTGGCTGAAATCAAACTCGTCTGAACCCCTTCAAACAGGGCAACTTAATTCAGTCATTGGAGTAGAACAACAGCAATTACTCATCAAGACCTACAGACCAAAGTCAGAGCACTGGTAGAGCAGGAGGTGATATTAGCAGCATTTATCAAATCCATCTGCAGGGCCCACCAGAGAATTCACAGCTGTGAAAGGGAAATGAAGTTTCAAACCAAAGAGAGGAGATGAGCATAAAGAAATGACCTCAGAGAATTAAAATATGTGGACACTGATCACCATAACCTCCTCTGCCTGTCTTGCAGAGCACATGTTTTTTTCCAGGAGATTTTGGAAATACAGTAAATTTATCCATCCTTCCAGTCACAGCAAATTATTTAGAAACTGATGCAGCAGTCTACTTCAAATCAAGGTCTGTGGAAATGCTGATCCCTCCCACTTATCCATGAAAATGTCATACACAACTCTGAAAGATACTGCTTCTTCTAGTGAAGACTTTGTAAAATAATCTATTACTATGTATTTTGTGTATTTTGAATCTTAATCTTTCTCCCATGAAGCCACTCTTTAAAATCACGTTTCACAGAAAAAAAACACAAAATCATTGACTACAAATGTACCACTGATGCTGTTTTTGTCTAATATTCTATTTCTGCACAAAGATATACATCCTGAGAGGCAAATAGCAGAAGCCCACATCAGTGTGGACCTATGGCACAGAGAAATGGCACTGCAGAGACCATTCCCAGCATCAGGGGCTGAGGCAGAGCAGTACACAGCTGGCAACACTGAAGAAGCCCTGAGGCTGGACTAATTCAGAAAATCTTTGGTTTCAGGGGAAGTACACCCAGGAAAATGCTGTTCTGTTCTTGTTTTACCAATATGCTTCTCTCTCAGAGATGTTCCAGTGGTTTAAAGGACAGCAAAGTTCTGTAGCAAGTATTCTAATTTCTTCTGGAAGTTGCTCTGAAGATGCAGCTAAGATTCTGGCCATGGAAATATCTACATTGCTTAAAATGTCTAGAAAAAAACACACTTCTCTCAATGTCTATTGATCACCAGAGTGACTCCTGCAAACTGCTACTGGCCCTGTCTCACCAGAGCTCCCTTCTCTGTCTCCCAGGCTGATTCCTCACACTCCACTGTTCCTGCCCCTGCTCCAGGCAGGGAGGCCAAGGCTGCAAAGCCCTGGGACCACCTGGCACTGGGGGTGGCTGGGGCACAGCACACCCCAGAGGTCAGGGGTGCTCCAGTCAAGGCTTCCAGCCACTTCTGGGCTCCTCAAGGCTCACTTGCTGCCCTGTGCCCCCTCCTGAGAGACACCCAGAGCCTCCTCATGTCTGTTGGTCCTGTGCTGGACACACCTGGACACTGCTTTGGATAAAACTGTGCTTTGAACCTTTTCCAGCTGTGTGCCCCTTACATGTTCTTACAGTGCCCTTCTCAACATTTCACACACTTGGATTTTGCACATAACCCTGGTTTCCTTCATTGCCCTGTATGGATCCTTCCAGTCCAAGTCACTACTGGTATGGACAAGACACCAGTGAAAGCTCTGGCAGCTCCCAGGGCTCAGCCACCCCTCTGATCTGCAACATGCAGCAGAGAATCCAGGTATTATCCTGTCACTTGGAAACACAAAACCACAAATCAGAACCGTTGTACTACTGAGAAATCAGTTCTCAACAGGGGGACTGAAGTACCTGCAAAGGACAAACTCGTTAAGAATCTGGAGGCACTGCTGCAGGTTCAGCCCAGACTCTCCCTGGGCCAGCTGCAGGGAACCCTCTGCTGACCACAGGAAAAAGAATACTTTGCCCCTCACTTTACTGGGATTTCAGTGCTTACCTTTATTAAAAAAATGTGACTGTAAAACTGCATTCAAGCAGATTGCTATTTTCACAGCTTCTCTGGAACAGACACTAACACATTCCTGCAATATTTCATGCACTGGGCTCAACTCGTAACACAGCCCCTGCAAAATGTCAGGAACAACTGAGTGGATGCTGACTTTAAAGCCAAAAAAATTTAATTAGGAATATCCTCCTTGCAAATGTGATATACTCAGTGGATTATTTCGTTAAACTTTGTATGTCTGTTACTGTGAAACATCAGTTTGTCCTACTCAGGACTCCAACTCAGCACTGTCCCCTTGCACTGTCAGCAACTTGGTGAAAGCATGAAATATGGAGAATGCAGTTACAGTGTTAACCATTCTTGCAAAGGGGTTAAAAATGGAACTTTCTTGAGGAAAGACTAAGAAACAAGTTTCTTCCTAGGGCAGAACTCCCTGTGTGGGTTGAAGGCCTGAGGCAGGGTGGCTGACAGTGTCCTGGGGACAGGCAGGACTCCAGAGGCACCTGAAGGCCAGGGGTGGCCCTGGGGGTGTCTGGGGAGCTCTGCTCACCCACCTTGTCCCCCACAAAGAGTGGGGCACCTCACAGGGTTATCTGGAGCTTCCAGACACCCCCAGTAGAGGTGCCCCTCTGCCAGCAGGGATCCCAAACCGTGCCCACTGCTAAGCTCCTGCTGGGCAGGTGGGTGCTGGGGGAGGCCAGGCAGGGCTGGGGGCCACTCTGGGGAGCAGCAGAGATGAGGAGCTCAGCCTGTGCTGTTTATCTTGCAACACTTATGTAACAAAACCACACAAAGTTCTCAGACCAAGAACCAGAATTCATCTCTGCATCCTTGCAGCTGGGTACCCCACTTTCACCTCTAGCTGTGCTTTTTGTATGGAAGTGTCCTGAAGTATTAATTTTGGAAGTTAAAGTGACTATTTGCTGGTCTGTATATGTGTGTGCACACCTTTGTGCATGCAGGCATCCCTCTGGGAGGTTATCAGGGGTACCTGGAGAGTGCAAGACAACTGGGCTGCTGCAGAAAGATGGTGAAAAAAAACCAATTCAGTGCCTTTCTATCTTTATTTGGCTTGCCATAGACTTCAGGCAAGATGTGGAAGCTCAGGCAGAGTGCTTGTGTGCACAACTATTAACTGTAAGGGATGATGGTGAGAGCCACAGACCTGCAGGCTGGAATGCAGGTGCAAACACTGCCCCCCTGGATATTCACTCCCACGTCACTCAGGTTAAAGAAGGTACCCTGGGCCAAAGCACCACAGGCTGGATTACAGAGAGCAAATGCAGATGCTGAACCTGCTCTTTGACTAGACCTATGCCTAAGAAAATAAATCCAGCACAGTACACCTGAATTGGCCTTAGGCCTTACAGCAGCTGTGTAGAGCAGGTCAGGGAAAAAGGTCATAACAGAATATTTGTAACTTTGTCCTATGGGCAAATTTTACATCAGAATAATTAATTTATTTGAAGCTGGCAGTAAATAGCTAACCCAGCACACCTGGATTGACTTATACTTGCAATCTGGCTTTACATTTATGTTTCCTAGTGAAAACAATTTATTGGTAATATTTCCTGTCTCTGTTATTGCTCATTTTGCAGTTTATCCAATGTCATATCAACTAACCACTAACTGAAGCACTCCCAAGCATGGGAATGATGTCTCTGAATAAAGGAACAGAGTTAGGTTAGAGCATGAAGCCATTTTCCTACTAGAACTTCATGAAAACCAGGCACCTCAAATGGCTACCTTAAAGAAAAGAGACAGTTTCAGGACGCACAGGGTTCCCTTATGACCAGGCAGCAATGATTCCAAGCAATCCATTTCCTTCCTCCATCCTAATTTGCCCTTATACATCATATTCAAGATTTTATCTGGACAGGGGCTGGTTGGCTCAGTGGATAAACCTCTGCCTTTTCACCTCTGGGATCATGGTTCAAGTCAGACCCTGATGAAATGCACTTGATCGTCCTAATCCAGTTCCTAGTGGACAGGATTCCCATTATCTCTAAAAGGGTCAGAGCCAAGGCCATTGGGAAGAGTGCATTGTGCTGTATCTTGTCTGTTGATTAATACATTTTCAGTGATGCCAGGTCCTTAACCTTCATGAGCACACATATCCTCACAAAAAGCTTAATAGTGGTCCCTCATGGACTGAATCTTTCTGCTCAATTTACAAATCATTTCAATATTTCCTAGGAATACTAAAAATCCTCACAAATAAATTACTCAAAGTTTAAAAGCATGTTTGCTGAACTATTTGCAGGAACACCTCTAAGTAAATTAGCATGATAAATCACTTTAAATCATTACTTCTCAGAAGGAGAACAAGACCTTTATAACTCAATCCATTATTAGAGCATGTTCTAGTTTCTTCTCATATCATTAACAGTTGAAGCTGACCAGACACACAGAATAAAGGGGGTTCACTGTTCAAAACAGAGAAATTGAGGATGAATGTGCTCTCCATAGTAGTTCACTGTTCACCCAGTGCATCAAGAGAACTGCTGGACAATTAAAGTAAGAAATGGAGCCCTTTCCATTCCATGAAAATCCAGGCTGGAGATCACTGGGCTTTTCAGCATAAGGCCGTGGGAGCTGGTTTGAGGTGAATGCTGGTACAGCACCAGTGTCCTCTGAACCCCCTGGTGAGCCTGGGGCTGTGCAGCAATCCCTGTGGGCTGATCCTTGTGCCCTGAGCTGACAAGCCCAGGCACAAACCCAGACCTGTGGGACAGGGGCCAGTGCAGGGCAGGAGGAGCCAGGAGCACCAGAAGCAGCAGAGCAAGCACAGCCTCACCATCAGTCACCAGCTCCCACAAACATCCATGTACAAAAGAGGGCATAATTTTAGCAAGAATGACAACAGATTCCACTCTGAATACAATTAATTCACTGATTATTTTCATTACACAGTTGTGGTCAAAATCTTAAAGACAGTGCATTATCTTCTACCTAGATTGATTCTTTAATATGGATCATATGAAAGACAGGAAAGTTGGCATCATTCCTCATTTCTGATTGTGGTTAAAGATTATAAAATGTTTCCTAATGATTAAATCATTCCTCCGTAGTCATTACAGTTTTTTACATTCTTACTATATATTTATTTAATTGACTACTGAAGAAATACAATTTAGCTTGTGGTTCTTCGTTATGGATCAATAACATGATTATATTTTTTTCATTAAATAATTACCCCTGGCTTGCTTTTCTTTTGATTGTTTTGAAATTAACAGGGAATTCCTTTTGAAAGAAACCCCTGCTTATAGTTTGATCTATTATAAACAATTAAAGACTTTGGAAATACCTGGTAAAAGTGTAGTTTAGTCAAGAACCCCCTGCACACTGCTCCTCTCCCGCTGGCAAATCCAAAGCTTCAACCAATGCTGAGTGACGTCCTGGTGAGCCACTGAACTCAGAACTGGGGGCAGCACTGCAGACCCTCTGGGGAAATCCCAGGAGGGGTTGGGGGCTTTGAGCAGCAGAGGAGCAGGAGCACAGGGGGATGGGGGGGCACAGTGGTTAGGGTTAGGGTAGCTCCCACCAAAGGCGCTGCTGCCTCTGGGAAGGTGTGAGCAGATGACAGAAGCCTCATCTGTGCTTTGCCACCATCCCACAGAGAAGCCCCTGGAGCAGGGGGAGCCCCTGGGGCTGCTCAGCACAGCCTGGCTGTGTCCAGGCCAGACCCCTGAGCTTTTGCTAACTGGAAAGCCACAACTTACCCTGGGATCTGCCTGACACTGAAGCAGAACTCTACCAGCTGCCCCTCCTCCTGTCCCACCTCTCCCACGCCCTGTATCACCCCCCCCCACACTCCCACCACGGCAGCTCTGGGTGTTCATGGTCACACCCTGGATGGAGCACAGCTCTGATGCACAATTCACAACACAGGAATTCAGTATTAAGACAGTTTTGCATTATTGTTACAGCTGTTTTTGAATAGGCTTTCTCTTTTTTCCTCTGACTACAGAGCTGGATAAATCTGGGTGTCCCTTTCTGAAATACAATGACACAGAATGGTCACTGCATTCTGAGAGAATCAATACAGGGTACTGCTAAGCTAACTTTGGAATAAGTTACAGGTAAGTCTAGATAAGATAAAGATTAGTTTGGAAAAATTAGACCTGACAGATTACTGTATGCATTTCAAACTGAATTTCTGTTAAACAGGTAATTTGTACCTACATCAGATTTTTCATAAAAAATAATCATTTTTATAAATATATCTTATTTTTTTATTACAATGTAAAAAAAAAGGAATAACTATGTATGGACAATGATAAAGTAGCCTGTTGATAATAAATATTTGTCAGGTCTTGTCACATCCTATACGTTCCAATGTTACTGAAGAGACACTGCTCTGATAAAAAAAAAATACCCCCAGAAAAATCAATGGATTTTGAGCTAAAGCAGTTGCTAAACACACAGAAAACATCTTTATCCAACAGCCACAGCGCTGTGAAAATTCCCAAGCCTTGCATTGGTACAGCTAAGGAAAATTTAATCTTCCCAAATACTCATCAGGGCACTCCATCCTGCAGCCCTGACAGCACCACTTATAATTAATTATACAATTTCGATGGGAATATCGACTAAACAAAGCCATAAATCATAGAAAAAGTCAATAGGCATGGACACATTCAATCATGTCCCGACCAATGATTACTACTCTTAAAATACAATAATTATTTTCAGGAGCCAGCTTGAATTAAATTCCTGTCAGGCTGGTACAAGAGCGGCGGCTGATGAAGGAGGCGATGGATTTTTGGGGTGGAATTCGGCACAGAGACATTTATCCTCGGAGAGGGGTAGTTTGTTTTTAGTGATCATGGTGCTGCGTGTTTAACCAGACCATGAAGATGAGATTATCTCCAATGGCTCATTATGTCGTTTATCTTTCCCTTCCGTGTTTGATCTGGAAGATTTCCCACTTCTGATGCACGGACCAAATGACTCTGATTTGAAATGTCTAAGTGGGGCCCTGCCCACGCCTTCACACCCCAGGGCCCTGCATGCAAATCAACCAGCAGCCTCCCAAAACCCCCCGGGACGGGACAAACAGCACCAGCAACAGCTCTGCTCAGCCTCAGGAAGGGACTGGGGGAAGACACAAACGACAGGCACTTGAGTTCTTCTTAAAAAAAAAAAGTTGAAATAATGATAATAATAATAATACAAATAGAAGGAAACCTGGGACAGCAATGGGATTAATATGGACACAGGAGTTAGGAGGAGAGTTATTGCTTTGAATTAAATGTCCCCCAAACTGCAAAATAACAGTGGAAGAAACATTATATATTTCCCAAGGATGCATTCACCTTGTGAATCCACACCCAGCCACTCCTGGAGTGATGTCCCAGTGAGTGTGTGTTGAAGGCACGCTGCCCACACAGGAGAGCTCAGGACACACAAGCCTTGCTGGGGGGATGGCAGCAGGAGCTGAGGGGGCAACAAACCTCTGCTTCCCTCACAGGTCTCACTCCTCAAACTCTGCTGGCCTTAACAAATGAGTGAGGTCTCAGATCCTCACAGGGAATTCATTTCCTAGGTGAAGCAAACTTAAAACTAGAGAGGGTACCAGGGTTTCAGCTCCAGAGCCCTGCAGACAGCCCTCCAACAGCCTGGCTCTGTGAACAGTGGGAGAGAGGGGGACAGTCATGGATCCTCTGCACATCCCATCCCTGGCAAAAGACAGGCAAGCTGTGTGAGCAGACAAACAATGTATTCCTTCAGGCACAGAACTCCCAGGAACCGGACATGAAATGGAGAAAGCTGCAAGCCGTGATATACAGATTTTCCAAAACGAAATAAAATCACCTTTAAGAAAATAAAATGCCACTTCCCACAGAAAAAACACAGCCCCTATTACAAATCAAAGCTTTAGTGTTCCCTGTCTGCTTTATCCTCTTGGGAAGCCCTGTATGATTGCCCAAACAGTGACAGTCTGCTGCAGGGTTTGAGATTTCTATTCTACTCGTTCTTGTGTTTCTAGTATTTTTTGTACAGTCAGAAGACCCAAGTATTTTCAGAAGAGCTTTGCATGAAGGGCTTTTCCCAAGTGACTGTGGTGCACAATGATGAGGTAGTAATGAAGCAGAATGCTTGAAGAAATGCAGAGCAGAGGACAGAGAAGAAAAGTGAATTGTAATGTACATTTTATTTACAATTTTTTTCTATAAAGAAGAAAGCAAACACATTGAAGTTAAGAACCTGTACACAAAGTAACTGGCTAATTGATGAGGAAATCTGAAGCAGTTATTGTGTTGACTGAATTATATCTCCCTATTCTGCTGACAGGAAGGCTGATAAGGACAAAGAGCTGGTCAAGGAAACACAGTTTGTACGTGACTTCCCAAATTGTTCCCTCAGAAGTGCTGAGCAATGGACTTACCGCAGTGCCATTGTTATCTCTAAACACGTCCTGATTAAAATAATCAAAGAGCTTCTTTTCTAATTGCAGCATAACCTAAAAAAAAAAAAAGAGGAGAAGGGTCAGCAAAGCTCCTGGACTTGGCTGGCAGTGACCCTTCCAGAGACAGGCAGCCCTCTCAAACCACAAGCCCCTTGTCAGCTGCCCCCTTTGCTTAAACAGGCCCAATTAACTCAGCATCAGGTGTGACAACCTGTATCCCCCCCTCCCTCTACGTTATCAGCCTGGAACAGCCACGGTGGTGCTCTGTGTCAGAGGCAGAGCACCCCCCCGCAGGCAGGGCCCAGGGCAGGCAGTCCTCACCTTGCGGTCGTTATCGGACTCCCGAAAGATCAGCTTGACCACTTCGTTGGTGTCAGCTGCCCGGATGGTCTGCACTGTGGCCTTGGCACAGAGGGTCTGAGAACAGCACAGGGAGAAAGGCAAACCGGTTTACACACAGCAGAGCCAGGTTTAACTGAACATTATCCATCGAGGTATCTGCAATGCCCCCTTGGAAATACAATTTGCAGTAGCTCCAAACTCAAAGCATGGCTAATCTAAGTCACTTCCACTCATGATGGCCCTGAAACAAGGGTGTTAGGTTGGGGAAAAGGTTGGACTTGATGATCTCTATGGTCTTTTCCAATCTTGTGAATTCTGTGTAATTTGGAGGGAAACAGGCAATATTAAGAAAATATCAAGCAGATAAGGCCAATAATCATTCAACTTGCTAGGATGCAGACAGGTCCTTTCACAGGTATCACACATTTCTTGTAAACATCCTCCAAAACACTTCTTCCAGCTGGAGACTCCACACCCTCCAGGCTCTGTGCCAGTTCCTAAGAGCTGGTAACTACACTGGCACTGCAGCTCTGAGGGTTAACTATTGTTTGCTTAAATATCTGCCCTGTAAATTCATATTCTAAGTACACTTTGGAAGTCTGAGCAATATTCACACAATCCCACAGTAACTTTCACAGTTTACTTTGGATATCAAATTCCACTAGTCTTTTAAATCAGAGACAACATCACATCTCTAGATACTCTGAGGACTGAGTGCCTCAAACATGCTATACATCAACACTTTACCAGGCACAGAGGAATGAACTCCCATGGAAGCCCTGGGCCTCAATCCATTGCCCACTCTCCTGCTTGGGCCAAGATTCCCTGGCAGTGGGGACTAACAGGGAACAGGCAGCAGGTGAAAATCTGCAGCTTTTAGCAAAGCAGTTAGGCACAAATTTAACTTAAAAACATACTTGAGACTCGCTGAATCTGTACTTTAAGTGAAGCTTTAAGTGTATTAAGGGCTTTGAAATGCAGGGACAGACTCCATCCCAACTGTGGGGAGGGGTGGGCAGGTTCACCCGGCGCTCTGGGCAAGGCTGTGAGTGC
The DNA here is from genome assembly GCA_013399895.1 of Serilophus lunatus. Classification (NCBI taxonomy): domain Eukaryota; kingdom Metazoa; phylum Chordata; class Aves; order Passeriformes; family Eurylaimidae; genus Serilophus; species Serilophus lunatus. The sequence continues at coordinate 141,355 of VXBA01001296.1, forward strand.
TGTGCAGGGAGAGCTCTGCCCCCCTGCTGGCAGCCAAGGCCAGGAGGCACAAAGGGCAACTGAGGAAACCCTGGCATTGCTCAAGGGCAGAGATGTGCCCTCACACCTGGGAGGCAGCTCAGCATCCTCAGCTGGGCACAGGCTGCTGACAGGATCCACACACAGCCCTGGATACAGAGCACCAACGACTGGCCTTGGGAATAAAACCTTACTTTGCTACAGGTTCTTAACAAAGGTGTGCTAAAGAAAAGAACTCAGTCAGAGAAAGGCAAAGATGTGATTTCCATGCTCTGCCTGCTCATTCTTTTTCACAGTGGCCAGACAACAGATTTTCATTTTGCATAATATTCACTTTAAAATGTTCTGTGGTAACAGGTTAATAGAATCTCAAATCCTACTACATGCTTCTTCCTCTCACAAATACTTGTATTTGGATTACCAGAGTTGCAGCACCTATCAAACACAAGGCCATGGACTACAGCTCACTTCTCCCTTCCCCATTCTCACATTCTCCTGAAGGCAGGAATACATGCCAAACGTGAATTTAAACAAAAATCCACCTGCTTCCAAATACTTTAGATCTCAGCTGGAGGTTACTGATCCCAGAAGGGAACAATCTGTCAATGGACATTCTGCTCCCATTTGATAAAAGATTTGATCCTTGAGAAAGACCCCTGCCCCTTGCCACAGTACAAGCAAAGGGGGGCAATTTTATCTTGAATGGGTAACTGGAGTGTGATTTGGTGAAAAGCACAAAACTGGTACTTTGCTTTAAATTTGTGACTGGAAGAGGTGCGGATTCCCTTATCCCACGGAATGAATGATGTCCACTCCTGACAAACTTCTCCTGCCTGTTTCTTCCCTCCCCAAAAGCTTTGCCAGGACCCAGTGGCACCAGGAGCTCTGTCTGACCCAGTGCCACCAGGAGCTCTGACCCAGGGGCACCAGGAGCTCTGACCCAGTGCCACCAGGAGCTCTGTCTGACCCAGTGCCACCAGGAGCTCTGGCCCAGTGCCACCAGGAGCTCTGTCTCACCCAGTGGCACCAGGAGCTCTGTCTGACCCAGTGCCACCAGGAGCTCTGGCCCAGTGCCACCAGGAGCTCTGTCTCACCCAGTGGCACCAGGAGCTCTGACCCAGTGGCACCAGGAGCTCTGACCCAGTGCCACCAGGAGCTCTGGCCCAGGGATACCAGGAGCTCTGACCCAGTGCCACCAGGAGCTCTGTCTGACCCAGGGGCACCAGGAGCTCTG